>JASANE010004204.1:0-44925 GCA_030248225.1 Trileptium ribeirensis | reverse complement strand
ACAATACAACCACGACGACAGCGGCAACCGATCAAAGAAGTCGGTAGAGAGAGTGAAAAAGAAGAAGGAAAAACGGAAAAGAAAGGGCACGGGAAGGGAGTCGGGACAGGGGTTCCCGAGCGATTTCGAGGGGCTGGGGCGAAATTCGGTCCCAGGACGAAGAACGGGGCCGAACGATACCAAACACGAGGGGGGTAGGCGCAGTGGCGGGTCGGGACCCAATTTTGGGTTCCGACATGTGTTAGCATACAGGGTTTCAGCGGGCTTTCCCGCCCTAACGGTTGGGCGGAGCGACGCTCGCCGGGCATCGTTGAACTCGCCTTGGGAAGGCGATTCAAACGAGGGGTGATTTCCCTGCTGTGAAGGCGGCGGTTAGGGGAGCACTAAAATCACGACTGATAAAGAGAGTGTCGGTAATGGGGGGCGCGTTGTCAGCCGTCCCGGGTTAACGGGGCGACTGACGGAGACCCGCCGGGCATCGTTGAAGATGTCTCGATGTGGCGAATGCAATGAGGGGCGTTTTGCCTACTTTTGAGTTGGGGTTAAATTTTCGGTTGGACTGTACCCACTTTCAGTCGGTATGCCAAATTGGGGCACTTTGGCGGGTCATAGCGAGCTAGCGAGGGGTCGGGCGGAGACCCGCCGGATATCGTTGTACTCGCCAGAAGCAGGCGAGCAGAATGAGGGGTCACATGAGCCTATTTGTGGTCAAGGGTCAAATACGGAGTTGGTACAAACGGACGGAATTTTGCGTTAAATTTTTGTTGTACCTTGTGGAACAGCCAAATAAGTTACATAGCAGCGGGATGACAAGTCGGGTCGAGACCCGTCTGGTCTCGTTAGATGTCTAAATGGGTAGGCTACTCGGAAACACGCGTACTTTCCATCACTGATCCGATGGTAACCAGAAAAGCCAGTTGTTAGTATGGTGGTCAGGCAAATTTGGGCTTCAAAGGATGCTATAAAAGAAAGGTTTTGATACGGTGGGGCGGACAAATAGACACAGCGAGTCACGAAGATCAAGCAGTACACATATATATGCATAACTATATTTCCATATAAGCCTATCTCAGGTCCACTCGGGACCATGGTCACCAGCCAAACCTAGCGTAAGTATTGGCTGTTAATTAAATGTTTACCCGTTTGTCCCTAGAATATCTCAGGAATTCCTACAGCGATTTGCGATGTTGCGAGCTCGTTCGAGAGCCCTGAAAATTCCATACCGAAAAGTACTCGGGGCATTTCCAGTAAATCTGAACCGTTGGACGGTTACGGGCCGATAAACAGGCCCGAGGTCCGTTATTTCCGAATAATCGGAAACTACCGTAACCCATTTGTTTCAGCTTACTTTTGCGACCATTAGGCTATAGTTTGCTTGAACCAGGTAAAGTTGATAGTCCTGGTTTCGATTACTTTCCGATCCCTTAAATTGTCAAAGGCCTCCTATTCCCGGACGGTCTAAATTTTAAAGTTTCAATGGAAAAAGGCTGGTGGTCGAGTTCCGCAACTTTTACCTCCTTCTCACGTGCCGCCTCGTGATTTTCCTAGCCAAACTTCGGTCGAGTTAGAAAGAGAGCCTGTTTCTTCCCAGCCTTCTGGCTTGGGTCCTAATAAATATCGAAATGGCTTCAACCAAGGCATGCAATGGCAAAATATAATAGGCACACATACGCAACAGCAAAGATAAGAGAAGAACATTAGATGTTAATTAGCAAGGTTATAGAATGCACATCAATTATTAATTAGCAAGGTTATGACAAGCAAGTTAATAAAGCGGGGTTAATCAATACAATTTCATAAGTACTGCCCTGGCACCATGCAGTATACCACTTTTACTCCGATAAAATTCAGTTTCCACAGGTCTTCGATTCGTACGCCTTAACATCACTCGAAAACCACTGCCTCGTAACCAGGTTCAATTCGGAAATGTTTTAACGGTGATTTTCACGTCAAAATCCCACAAGAGCACGTAACGGGCCGGAACGGGCCTGTTACATCTCTTATATTTTTAAATGGAAATTTTCGGACTTAATTATTCGGGTTGGAACAATGTCCTCTAGTCAAGTTTCTTATGATCAAAGTTCATGTCTACACTGGGGTCTCCGACGACTAAGACCCCTTTCAAAAAGGATCATGTGCGACTACTCTGACGGGTAAGCTATACTCTACGACCCTAAGATAAGTTAAGCCATATGTACAGATAATATGGTACAATATTGTACACGAAAGATCGGTTCTCTAGTTTAATTTATTTTATGGTCAAAGTTTTTTATTGACCAACGTTGGTCTTAGCCACACAATAAGTGGCCCTGGCCTGTGCAAGTTTAGCCACATTTTCGACGAGTCCTCCCTGGTTACTGACAAGTTCTACATCCTGAAAAGTCCTCCTCTTATATTTTATAAAGGGCAAAAAGGACTTTGCACTTCGTTTTGAAAGATTTTGCCGGATGGTCCAGCATTGGATTGTTCTCCTTTTTTCTATGGTGGTGCCATGGTGAATATATATATGTAAGCATGTATTTTACACAACGAATACAAAATGGCATATATATGTGTTACCATTATACAGTTATGTTAACATAATGACACAGCATGGTACATACAGTTTAAGTTTACCGCTGGTGCGACCAATAGTTCTTTGCGATAAAAGTCTTCCACTAGTTGGTGGTCACATTGTCCTACCGTGATTCCCTCCTTACTGTTTTACTCCCAGTTGTTGGGCACTAGGTTCTGTTGAACCCATCTACGGAAGTATTATCCGATGTAGGGTTCAGCGATATACGGCTCCACAACTTCGTTGTGGCCGGTATTGGTTTCCCACGCCCCTGATTCGGTTAGTTCGGGCGGGTAGTCTGGCATCGACGATTTCTGTAGTCTGTCAGGAAATTGCCATTTGATGTCTTGAAACATCTTGGTAAACTCGTCGTGCCATTCGACAGTATTGTCCTGTCCAATGTCCCAATGTGGAGGTGGCGGGGCAATAATTGCTTGGGCTCCATTACTGAGTACTACTCCATTACTCAGTGAGTAGGTAGTCGAACGAGCATATATAGCGACGCACTCGACGCATAACTTTGCTGGGAGTATCCAGCAAACGTCCTTCGTACGGCTTCGATCGTAAGCCCGCTTTGTAGCCACCAAGAATCATGATTGTCTTGGTTTGCGGCGTTGCGATGCATGTCGCTAACCGCACAAGGAATTGCATGGTGGCTCCTGGCCAGGCTAGGGCAAACCACCCTTTTGATGCGGCCATACTGACCAAGGGTGCCGCTAAGGAGTCGCCCAGGATCAACACAGTTGGCCAGGTGGCGACATTATGACGAAGGAAGGTTCCAATAGGCGACCCATAACATTGTGGCATGGTCGCGGTCGTTTGCCGAAGGTGATGTCGTCTGGCCCTAGGCCGATTCCCCAGAATGAATCAGACCGGTTTGCCTCGAGCAATTGGGCAAATCCGGTGGCTAGTAGGGCGTCCCTGAACCGGGGAATCTTGAATTTCTCTAGTAGCACCGTCCGCATGAGGTGAGGGAGTACTGGGCGGAGGCGCTCGGTTGTTTCTGGGTCCAGGAACTTTTGTTTGTTCCGGCGGGAGATGGCTTTGATGTCTCGAGCTCCCATCTTCAGGTCCGAAATGTCCTGTTTCGCCTGTTCCTCGTCGAATAAATAGGTGACGAGGAGCTGGTATCCTTGCTCCGTCGAGGCGTATTCGATGGGGTATTGATTTATTGTTTGGCCTAACGGAGCCATGTTTGAGAGTTCCGGCCAGTGTGTGCCTTTGGAGAGAAACTTTCGATTGGAGCACCATAGTTGATGGTGTAGTACGGCACACGAGGTTGTGGAATTTGTTCCATGTTGTTTGAATGGTTTGATCCGGCGATTCCTGCAATAGTATTCATCGCCATTAGTGGCGGTTCTTGAGGGAGATTGGTAGCGGGAGCTCGAGCTTTCTGGGAGTGTTTCGTGAGTGGTTTGAACGTTACAACCGTCTCTCGTGAGGCGGTTGTCTAGGAGGTCGGACCACCTCCAGTCCGATATCTTCGGGTTGTAATTGTCTTTGTCCACTGTCCTCGTCAGGTTCCAAGTCCGGATGTGCGGACAGCATGTCTTCGATGTCCTGTTCGTCAAAGATGTCCCTAAAAGGTTCGAACATGTCGTGCCGTGCACGAGCACTACCAGATGGATAATCCATCGGCATGACAGGGTCACGATGTCGAGTCGGTGGAGCGAGGGGTATAGTCCGTCGAGCTGGTGCCGTAATCCGGGGTTTTAAATTCCGAGGGTCGAGACGTGGTATTACGACTCGGGCTTCTTCTCCGTGTGGTATGTATTCTTCATACCAACGACAACGGTCCCTGGCTTGTCTATGTGGCTGTCGGCGAGTAGGTTGAGGGGGTTCTTCCCTTTCCTTTACTGGGCGCGAAGGGGGTCCCATCTCAGGAGATCCCTCGCTCTCCTCTGTTGGAGGGTCGAGTTCAAAGTGGGGCCTCCGGCGAGGTCCCGGTAAAAGTTGACTTAGAGGCATCTCATCCTCCTCGTCTTCCCAACTAACTTGTGATTGGGCTCTAGCTGGGGTTTGTCTACGTGGTTTGGCGCGTGATGGTCGAGTTAGAACTCCCTTGAGGGTGGAGGGAGCGCTACGCGGCGGCGCTCTTCCCTTCCTCCCGGTAGAGGAGCCTTTGGTTGATTCGCCAATGGTTGATATTGTCTCATCGTCCTTGTCTGTAGTTCGTGGTCGTAGTCGTTTCGGTCGACCGCCTTCCGAAGGCTCGGGAGGTCGGCGTTGTTTACTTGTACCCTGCTTACTTGCTTCTCGTTGTCGAGCTAAACTTTCAATAAATTCCGCTACAATCCCGTCGGCTGCTATTTGGTCTTCCGATGGGATGTATTGTATGGGAGATCCCCTTAGGTATTCCATTAGTTCAGTTGCATCCTGTATTTCTCCTCGGGCGCGGGCAGCTTCCTCCCGTTTCCTCCTTATTTCCTGCATCTCCCATTCCCATTGGGCTAGTTCATTTTGTCTTTGGGTAGTCCATCGACCGAAGGATGGTACCTGTGGAACTTTGGTTCCCCGTTCCTGCAAGGGTGATAATAGGGGTGGAATTGTCCACCGTTGAGGCGGTGTCGGAAAATCGGCTGTTTCCGGTGAGGTGGTCTCCGAGCTTATGGATGATGCTTGTTCACTAGTCGGCGCGGGAACCTTAGTTGGCTTTCGTCGTGGTTTAGGCTTAGGTTTCGGTGTTGGTGCCGGTTCCAGTGGAGGTTGGCTACTTGCTGGGGCGGATTCCGCGGGTTGTGGTCTAGGAGGGGTGTAATATGGTGTGATCCATTCGTCTGGAACGTAATCCTCTATTGTGGCTTCGAATCCTAGTGGCATTAGGGGAGTGTGCGGAAGTGGTGTAGGTGGGGCGGAGTATGCCTGACGAGGTATGGAATATGGTTGTTCGTAAGACGCTGTAGGCTCATAATAGGTGTGGTATGGTGTCACTGGCTTGTCTGATTCAGTCACTAAGCGTTGTGTCTGAGGGCTGCGGGATGTTTGAGTGGCGATTGCGGCTCGACGTTGGGCGGGCGTGAGCGGCGAAGTTTGGACAGCATGTTCAACTGCTGAAGTTGGGGATGTGGCTTGTTCTGGAGTGTGGGGCGAGTGTTCGTCCGGATCTTGTGAGGCAAGTAATTCTACGAGGCCTAGGTCGTTTACATTGAATGGTCGCAATGTGCGACCGGCATCTAGCCGTTTCGCCTTTAGAGGCCTTGTAGCTTCATCAGTCCGAACGGCTCGTTCCTGTTCTCGTAGAGTTACTGGGGCGGTATGTTGTCCATACTCAGGCGAGAAAGTACCAGGTGGTTTATCAAGCGCGTAAGGTAACTTAGCGGGGTCCTGGGTAGCGAGTTCCTGTGATATAGCGGGCCATTCGGTGTCTGGAGTTCTATCGGGGTCACAAAGGGGGAGTCTGTTCTGTTGTGGGGGTCCGGAGGAGCCTTGAGCCTGAATGGTCAGCTGTTCTACTGCGGCGCGATATATGTCTGCCTGTGCTTGCGTGTATTCCAAGTTAGGTTCTCCAATTTCTACACTAGCGACGTCGGATACACCATCGATCTCTTGGCGCAACCGGTCGACTGCTTCTGGATCTGCAGCCTGCAATTCCCTGGCGAAATATTTGTCAGCGAGGATAGTTTCTCCGGGTTCCTGCAGCGCAGCCTCGATATAGGCGGGAGGGACTGCTTTGAGTAAATCAGCCATGTCGGGGAAGCTACTTAGCGGGCGATAGCATGGTTTGGTGCGATTTATGTGAACGACGTGATCGGAAGCATTAGGTTGTCCGGGGAGCTTAACACAAATGCAAGGGGGCATTATTTTGGTAATCTGGTATGGTCCACACCACCTACGTTCTAATTTGCGTGATAGTCCTGGTGTCGTGTAGTACCTGTAGACCCATACATGGTCGTTAACTCGATAATCGGAAACCTTGATCTTACGATTGTAATAGCGTTTTCTATATTCCCGAGCAGATTGCATGGATCGATAGGCTCGATCCCTGATGGTGGCTAACCACCGTTGCACATTAGCGCGATATGCTTCTGCTCCGGGGTAGCGTCCCCAATCAGTTTGTGTTTCGATTCCACCCGGTACTCGGGGTTGGAATCCGTGCATAAGCATGAATGGTGGATAGTGCGTAGAAGCGTGTACTGCTGAATTGTAGGACATGATGCAGTACGGCAGGACTTCGTCCCATGTAGTATGGTCTTTTTCAGGTAATGCTACTCTTAGGAGGAATAATAGAGTACGGTTAAAACGTTCGATTTCTCCATTTGCCTTAGGGTTGTAACTGAGCGTCTCGCGCTTAAAAGTGTGTAGTCTAGCGCACAAGGCTTCCATTACTTCCGAGACGAAACATCCGCCTCGGTGTGAGACTAGCTCCTCAGCTGCGCCGTAGCGGCACACCACGTCTTCGACGAAGACCTTAGCTACGCTCTTGGCGGTTTGGTCCGGTAGAGCAGCAGCAATTACTAGTTTTGTGAACTGGTCGATAAAGGCAATTACGTACCTGTTTCCGTTTCGGGATAGCACCCGAGTGTCCAGTATGTCGACAAACATGCGGTGCATTGGTGCACTAGCCAACGGGTTTTCTCCGAGCGCGGCTCGAACGTTTTGGGGTAGGTTGCGTGATCGTTGGCAGAGTACGCACCGTTTAACATATTCGTCTACGTCCTTACCCATGGTTTCCCAATAGCAGAATTGTTTGAGTTTGCTCAGCAGACGATCTCTACCTAGATGTCCACCGAATAATGTGTCGTGTTCGTGTTTAAGTACTTGTCGTATGAGTAATCTAGGTACGCATAGTTTAGGTCTATGGTCGTTTGGCATGATGGGATGTAAGTATAAAATAGCAGTGTCGGGGCAGAGCCTGTAATGGTGGGCTTCCAGTTTGAGGGCGGTCGCTGCCTTTTCGTCGGCGGGCGACTGTCGTGTATGCAAATACCACCAAATAGGACCAAATTGTTTATCTCTGCGTTGAATGTATGGTAAGTAATTGAGAAGGTTCCTCCCTTCGTATTGTTGGAAGTGTGGTAAGTATATGTGTTCTCCAGTGTCATAGACCTGTTCAGGGCGTTGTAGTTGTATTCGTGGTCCGCATGCGTAAGCAACCCTAATCAAAGTGTCAAATTCCTCTACTTCGGGTAAACCTCCATATCTCTGTCTAGCAGTTGTCGGTAGCGTCCGTGGTCTAGCGGGTTCAGGTGTACCAGCCGTGGCACGGGTCGAGCTCTCACTCGCCGCGCCAGGAGCAGGCGGTGTCGGAGCGGTCGGGGGTTCCTGAGGTTGCGGGGGTCTGGCGGGTGGTTCGGGTGCTGAAGAGGGTCCGTGGGTCGGTTCACCAGTGGATTCTGGCGGTCCCGGGGCGGTCGTCCGTCTCCCAGGGACCTCAACTCCTTCGGGCCAGGGGTCGTCTATGTCTCCACAGAAGATGAAGCGTGTTGGATCCGGTAGGGGATCATAACCAGGTCCTCCAAACATAAGATAGAAGCGTTCCCGAACATACTCAGGTGGTAGGGCGACAGGAGCGTCCGGGGGAAGTCCCATGAGTTGTCGAGTAAGTCGTTTCCAAACTTCTTCAGTGGGAAATCGACGGGGCGGTTTAGCTGGAGCTTTGCCTTTACCACGATCCTGTCCTTTGACAGCTACAGCAACCATTCGAGGATGGTCCTGTTCGTCCGGTTCGGCTTCGTCCGAAGAGTAAGAAAATTCCACGTCATGTCGGGGGTCGCGTGAAAGTCCGTCAGCATTGGCATTAGCCTTACCGGGTCTATATTCGATGTTGAAACCACCGAATTCCATCAGTAATTCGTTACGCCATTGAGCTAGTCGCGAATTTCGCGGTGGTCTCTCGAACAGTGCCTTAAGTGGCTTATGGTCAGTCTCAACATGGAATTCGTGTCCGAGTAGGTAGTGTCGGAAGTGTAAGGCTGCCCATCGAATGGCAAGAGCCTCAGTCTCGATGGCAGGGTATCGGCGTTGATAGTCCACAAGCGATTTGCTCGCGTAGGCGATAGGTAATGTCCCTTTGTCGGTCTTTTGCGAAAGTACAGCTCCTAGGGCATATCCAGAAGCGTCCGTTTGGAGTATGAAAGGTTTAGAAAAGTCCGGATATATGAGTAATGGTTCTTGTACTAAGGCTTTGCGTAATTTTCCAAAAGCTTCCTCGCATTGCGGTGTCCATTTGAATTCACTGTCCTTTCGTCGAAGGGCGTTGAGTGGTTCGCAAATTTCAGAGTAGTGTGGTATAAATTTGTGATAGTAGCCTACAAGTCCTAAGAAACTTTGCAATTGTTTGAGAGTTTCGGGCCGTTTGTAATTGTCTATTGTGGCCGTTTTCTCGGGGTCGGGTTTAAATCCCTCTGAACTGATAATGTGTCCAAGGTATTTTAATTGTTTCTGTCCAAACTGACATTTGGAGGGTTTTAATTTAAGATCTGCCTTGCGGAACCTGTCAAATACCGTTACTAAGTCCGCTAGGTGTTGTTCAAATGTGGGTGAAAAGACTAATATGTCGTCTATGTAGATAAGGCATCGTTCCCATTCTAAGCCCTTTAATATGATTGACATGCACCTTTGAAAGGCGCCGGGTGAAGAGTTCAGTCCGAACGGCAGAACGTGGTATTCATATTGTCCGTGGACGGTGACGAAGGAGGTTTTCTCCTTGGTCTCGGGGTCCAGTTCTAGTTGCCAGAAACCTTTGTTAAGATCTAAGCTGGACATGAATTTGGTGTTTCGAAGACATCCCAATATGTCATATATACGGGGTAACGGGTATAAGTCACGTTCTGCTACTACATTGAGTTTACGGAAGTCGACGCACAAACGTAAGGTGCCGTCACTTTTGGTGACGTAGACTATTGGGGAACCCCAAGGTGAGTCTGATGGCGTTATCAGACCTGCCTCTACCATGTTGTTTAATTCCTCACGCAAGGGCTCCCTTAATGAATGTGCTAGACGATAGGGTACCTGTTTAATGGGCTTTGCGTCTCCAGTAACGATCCTGTGTTGGTGCACACCACACCGTCCTAAATCAAACGGGTGTACACTAAATATGTCTGCGTTTTCTGAGATAGTTGTTTTCAATTGTTTGAGTTCGAAAGGGTTAAGGGTCGTTTGTCCGAAATCTATTTTGCTCAAGACTTGTATGGATCGCTCGGTGTCAATGGTCTTCTTCTGTTCACTTATAATTTGTACAACGTTGTCTCGTGTAACTCCGATATTGTTGCATTGCTTAGTGCGTCTTGGAGGGTCAAGTTGTAACAGACGCTTGTTACTGTCGTATAAGAATTCGACCTCGTTGTCGTCAAGCATCTCAATATGTCCTATTGTTTGTCCGGCGTGTATAGCGACGGGAAAGTTCCCAAAGTTCATGAGTGCTATTGGGATCATCCGTTGGCCAGTGAGTACCAGATAGTGGGCGATAGCAACGTCCCTAATAAAGGGGTCAGGTACAAATAGGGCTTGGCCGGTCGGTTGCTGAGTGATTTCCGGGATGGCGTTGATAAATAACTTTGTGTTTGGTGGTACTGAGTGTATTTCCTAGTTACCACGTTGATGACTGGCGGTCGGTAATCCCCTTGGTCGGCGAAAGGTGCCGAGCAGTTCTCAGTCCCGTTAGATAGATCCAGGCAGCGGTCTCTGAAGTTTATGGCGACATATGGTAGTAGCGCCATGAAGTCGCCCCCAAGATGCATTCGTACGGGGTGTCGGTAGTCACTTGGAAGTCGCATGGTGTACTTAGCGATCCTATGGTGATCGGTGCTTTCACCACTCCGCTTATTGTTAATTCTTGTTGTGTAGCCGATACTATACGGGTAGTGTTCGTGTCGCGAGGAACCAGTCCTAAACGGGCAGCTAGGGCTTGGGACATGATTGAGACGTCAGCTCCAGTGTCTACAAGGGTCATAACTGGGGTGCCAAGTATGGTTGCATTAATAAGCAGTGGAGTATTACCTGCGTTCATGGTGTTTAATTGTCTAGTGAATATACCCTGACGAGGTACGCGGCGGGGGTCACGGGTGGGGGCAGCAAATAGTTCGTCGTCCTCGATAAAGACAAGTTCTTCCTCGGAGGAGTTACGTGATGTTAATAGTCTATTCGAACGACGTGGGGCACGGCTGGACGCAACGGACACGCGCGGCGTTCCCGAAGGCCCAACCGTGACCTCAGTCGGCGAAGTTCTGTCTGTATGAGGGAAGTTATTTTCCGCAGGTGGAGCACTCGGTACTCGGTGTTTTACTCTAATCCATCGAATCGCTTTCTTAGGCTTAGTATCGGTCCTAATTAATCGTCCGCGACATGGGAACCACCGGGGAATATAGTATCCATACTTAGATGGGACCTTGCATTTAGTCACACAATAGACCAGACTGATCAGTCCTACTACGACGGTAATGAGGAAATAGGGCAAGAATCCTGTGTATTCCACAGCGGGGAGATTAACCACACTACGTACTTGATCCTTGGCTATTTGCGCGACCCGCAAATTGATAGCTTTGGCGTTGTCAAGTGAGTCCCAAGTCAGAGGTCGTAGTTTGACACCGGATAGCCGGTCAATAGTAATATTTGGTCCAAATTTTATGTTGATCTTCTCGGGTTTCAGTATACTGGTCAGTACGATCGACCCTATGACTAACTGAGTATAGTTTCCGTGTGGAAACCACAAAAGTCCATTTGGCGGAACTTTTATTGTCTTACCCAACGTAACATGGGCTAGTTGTCTCCGATTTGTCAGTATAACCTCAGGTTCACTAGTCCGAATTAATACGCCTTGTATAGTCGTGTGTACGGATGTGTCGTTGGCAAGTGGGCCTATCAGGGTGCGGTTGCTGCATGTATGTTTTATGGTGTCGGGCACATGTTCGCCTGCAATAATCCATTCCAAGCAATTGGTGCTATGATCGGTTATTAGCGCGTGCGGTTCGCAGAAAGCGATTCCTGGTCTTTGCTTGCATGCTCCCAGATTTAGTGATTCGAAGCGAATGTGCCCTAAGCGGGCAGCATATTGAGGCAGCGGCAGTCTCAGCTGCGTCAGCGTGGCCGATGCGTTCCAGCCAGTGTTGTAGATCCGAAAATACGGACGTACATCATTGCGCATCGGCAATGGTAACTGCAAAATGAATCCAAAGCGGAATGCGGTTAAATCCACGCTCACAGGCATGACGCGACCAAACTGATAGGCGAGGCTAGGCTCGCGCATGAGGATAGTCTTGGATATGCGTGGATTCATGGAAAATAACCGTCGTAACATAACGACATCGATGACGGCGGGGGATAACTCGCCGTTCAGCATGGATTCCATTATAGCTTGTACCGACGAGCGCATGTTGGCTCGAAGGATGTGATCTATTAGCTGGTGGTGCACGTGCGCGATCTCTTTCTGATCGGCGCACCTAACCTGTTCGATCATAGAGACTACCTCTTGCATGCTATGGTGCAGGAATGCGTAAATGTCCTCGTTTGCTCGGGTCAGTTGCCTTATGGCTTTAGTGTTTCGAAAGGAGACATCGTTTGTCTCACGCATGAATTTCTCGAGGACAGTTACCTGTTGGCGAACATTGTTGATGTGTACTCCATTAGAAAAAGCCATTCCCAGGCCTAAGAAACCTGAGACGGCACATGCAGCGGCGGCAATTAAGCTGGCAAAGCGCTTTTCCCTTTTATGCGTGAGATCACACAATTGCTCGTTCGCGACGCAAAAAGAATGCACAAGTAGCGAATAATAGTTGGTGTCCAGTACGCCATGATAGGCGTCATCTAGCTCGCGTTCCAAAGCGCTCAAGGTCTCATGCAGCTGTGGATATTCGGTACAGTTGACCTTCCGGCAGCAGTCAGCGCGACATGATCCGTTCGCTTCATACGGTGGACAGAATTTGCTCACATACGGATCGGACTTACGTTCCCAGTCGCGAAGTGATAACTGCAATACCACTGGCAAATGCGTTGTCTGGTCAGAGGTGACCACCAAGCCTTGTGGCTCGATGACCACTCCTACCTGTCGATTGACAAAAGCACCTAAGCGCGAGATTGAGTCGCTAAATGGCGAAAGCGTTGCGCGCGTAGAGCTAAGCGCTGAGAGCCAAAGTAACAACAGAATTGTACAGACCCTCCACATACCTGAAGGATGCCCGAGGCCGTTACTAAGGCTCGGTGAAGAGGGTCGTACCCCATTTCGACTGGGTTCCCTCATGGTCTCGGTGCTCGTAACTTTTCCCGTGGTGTCACTTTTAGTTTCCCCGTCACTCGGGTCCATGTCGCTCAACTCAGTTATGCTTTCTTGCTGGGAGGAGTCACTATCGGTGTTATCCTCCGACTCTTCCTCAGATGAGTCGAGGTAAGCGGCTAATCCGGTGGTTAACTGTTCGTCCAAGTTCGGGACGGAACAGTTAGCGTCGTCGTCCGGAAACAAGCATAATTCCGAAATTAAGCGATCCCGGCCCAATTTTAATCCGACAGACGCGTCGCCCTCTGTCTCAAGCAGTCCAGCAATGTCGGGGCGACGTAAAAGTCTCAAACGTGCGCTTAGCAGTACTAGTCTAGCAAGTCGGTGGGTCTCGTCGTCAAATTCCATATTGCTCATTGCTTGGTCGACAAAGGAGTTGATCGGGACACCTCGTGTGTCTTGGTTCCGATAGATGAATTCGATCAAATAAGGCGCCTCGCACAAGAGGTCATGTAACTCGTGGTTCGCCTCGCGGAAAGTTTTCTGCATTTTGGCCGACTGAATTCCAACATAGAAAGGCCAGTGTGGTGCGAAGTATCCATCCGGGAGGATGGACGCGCACGCAGTACTCAACGTACCGTCGTAAGTCCACCTTCCTCGTTGACCGAAAAAGTAGCAGCGTGAGCCTACGTCCCGCGAATCTCTTGTGTGGCGTTCCTGGCACTGTCGACATACCGGATCCCTACTCAACTCTACCTCGAATTCTCTCTCAATAACCTGTTGGAGCGTGTGGCCATTCACGCATTGACCCACCAGATCGATGAAAGATTCCAACGAAGCAAGAGTCACGGGACCAAGATACATTCCTGTCATGCAGTGCCCAATTGGGGAAGCCATACCTAGTATACTGCTTAGCATGGCGGCATCTCGCTGCAAGGCGGGGCGTGTACTAGCCTCGAATCGAAGCTCAAAGAGTCGGCTCAAATTGTTCAGTTGTTCCATTACGATTATTACTCTCCGATAAAAGAGAGCTTGCGGTTGCAATGCCAACGGTTGTCCGAAGTCAGCATTGATTTCACTAGCCCTAAAGTTGATTGGTATAAGTCCTTCAGCTGACTCGTTATGCGCATCCTCGGTCAGTTCGACGCGAGGGAATTGATAAACTGCAGTCTCGGTATGAGTTGCGGTCATAGTGAACAATGTGTCAGTCCCGAGGATTCGGTTTCGTTCCTCGTCCGTTAATGCTCTGACTCGTCCAAGTTCTATCGGCGTATTATTAGGAAGACAAAGTCCAGACATGTCCAGTAATTGTTCGTCAAGTCGGTGTACTCGTTCGTTGTTAGCTTCTCGTGTAAAGTTAAGCAGGTTTTCTTGTCCCATACACACGTCCGAATCCTCGCTAATCACACTTACAGATTCCTCGGAATTGCTCGGGGACATACTTGGTCTCCCTTCGACGGATTCCTCAGTGGTCGTACCGGTTTCATTTGGGTTGCCCGAATTACCCGAGGGCATACTTGGCACCTCTTCGACGGGTCCCAGTATTTCGCTAGAGATGTCGGCTAACGTATCAGTGGAGCTACCTAAATTACCCAGGCGCATACAAGGCGTCCCTTCGATAGGGTCTCCACGGACGTTCTTGACCAGTGGATCCGAATTCGTCTCTTGCGCACTTCCCGTAGCGATACTGCCACTATCGCTGCCTTCGCTCAGGTCGCTTCCTCCGGCAGCACCATCTCCTCCATCAGAACGGATGGACAGGACAGTTAACTGGCTCGCAAGCTTAGATCAATGCCATCATCTGCTGGTGCACGCGATAGTTCGTTGTTGTGTTCGCGACGCACTTCCCACACCCCTTCACTATGCCACTCTCGTGCGTCAGGGCTGGGTTCGCGTCGGTACCAGTCAGCATTCGGATCCACCCAATTGGCCCAAAATTCTTCGTCATCCAGCATACGTTCCTCATCCATCTCGTCATCACTGCCTTCATCATGCCTACCATCAGACTCATCAGGCGCGACGGTCACGCCGTATCCAAGCTCATTTTCTGGATCATTTCCGTCATTAACACATTCCTGTGGGGTACCCCGATTTAGACTACATATTTTCGCTTCGCTTAACTGGTTCGCTTCGCTCGCTACGGATCCGCTTCGTTCATATAGGAGTTCAACCGACTCCTTCAATTCATTCAATTCAACAACTTCAACACACTCAGCGCTATCCTTCACGCTGACTTCATCGCAAGATTTATTGAAAAAACTTAGCTCATTGCAAGTCACGTCGTTGCGCGCTTCAACGACGGTGGGCGCGACGGAAGCCTCACAATGCGATGGACAGTCTTTATTCGCCACCCTGCCATCTACATCCCCGTACCTGGGCAGACCCCGGGCAATACTTTCAGCCCCAACGATCATACCCGCTTCATTGGCGCGAACGGCCGCGAACCCGTCGCTACCTCTGCATGGGTACGGGTGACAAGGGCGGCCCCGGTCAGCATCAAGGAAGGACCCAATGACCGTGGAACCCCTTGCCAATGAGGTCGGGAAAGTCACCTCAAGTCCATCAGTAGCATACTTCGCCGGCTCGAAGTAGCATTCAATTACATCAACATCACTTCCATTATCATCTTCCAAGAATTCACTAAGGCTATAAGCGCGTCCTAACTTAGGCAAGTCAATACACTCATACGACACACAATTCTCATCATCACACAAGGGACGACCCGCGCGGCGGTTCGGCCCACATACTACATCATACGACCTATAATTTAGAACGGAACTAGGGCTAGGCGGCCCTGATGAGACGTCTTCATCGTCCAACCTAGCCTCCCTCGTCCCTGGTCGTTCGCCGACCTCTAAAAACTCCATGGGTGCCTCACACGGCGACCCGAATAAATCCAATTCTTCCTGAGCCATATCAACATCATCGGCTTCCCTGCCGGAATCATCAACACCAACACTCTCAACACACGGATGGCCAGCCACAGAGGAGGAAAATAATAACAATGGCTCTTCAAATACAACAACATCATCTTCATCCACAATCTCTGCAGTCATCTCCAAAGAGCTGGGGGTCCCGGAATTCCCCCTTGAGGTGATTCCCTGGGGAGTACCGGTAATAAATTCAACACTTCCCTTATAATCTCTCAACCTATAATTTTGAACACGACCATCTTCCATTTCTTCACAAATTTCCATACTACCATTACTATCCTCTGCTGCGGTTAAAGTTCGTGCGTTCATACCGGACCCACGCATGGCCGGGCAGTTCGATTGACTAGTCGATCGCTCGCCTCGCCGTTCGCCATTCAATTCGCTCGCGGACATATATACAAGTGGATCAACACCCGCGCTGGGCGCGTCCACACACAACATAGACAATCCCTCACCCAGAAATCCCTCTTTTTTGTATTTTGTGTTTTCTTTACTATATACAGAGTTGGTGTGTTCGTTGTAGTACTGCTCGTCCTCAATACCACTAAGGTCCAATTCCATAAGTCCAGGGCTGTCCATACCCTGAACTAGATCACGACTCCGTGGAAGACGCGCGGCATCAGCCCACGAAGTGGACGTGATCACGTTCAGGTGTCTCTCAACAAGTCCTTCCATAGTCTCAAAGTCGTCCATGTCATCGTGTCTGTTTATCAAGTATCCGTCATTGTCGTACAATGGTTCGTCAGTAGTCGCGATAGCGTTCACCCGTCCAGTCGGTTCACTATGCCCCAACTTACCTTGAATCATACCCAATTCACGACTGAGCACTTCTAATCGATGAGTAGTGGCTGGGCTTGGTTCTCTATTGCCATTACCTTGCGATGCGCTGCAATTTAACTGGTATCGCCGGCGCGGTACAGCACCGCTGTTCCGGTTGCTGTCGTCCCGCGAATAAAATCGGCCAGACTGCTGCTGGGGCCCCATGCCTCTATTAGGTGGGGGTCGTTCGCTCTGGGCGCGTTGATACCCATAGGCCGGTGCCGGCCGGTTGTTATAGCTGTCGTTTCCGCGAGTATTATTGGCAAATCCCGGCGGGGGTCGACCATATTGCGGTCCCGCTTGATTCGGGCCACTAGGTCGCATTCCCGCATTGGGTGGATTGTTCCACCCGGAATTATTCCGATATCCGTTTCCATTTTCGGCTCGCCGAAACTGTGGCGGTGGGCCTCCTCGGCCCGCATTATAGTTATCGTTTCGTGGGTATACACCCACGCCGTTTCTTGGTCCTTGCTGCCCTGACTCTCGGCGCGCAGCTCCAGATGCGTATGCGGGGGCTGGATCGATATTGCGCGGTACGCCATTCACGGCAGCAGGCGGGTAACGCACGTTATACGGGCATTCGCGCATAACGTGTCCTGGTTCTCCGCAGCGATAGCAGGTAATATGCGGCATCGGCAAGCACGGTGGCGCGGCAGGTGAGCCGGGCACAAATGACGGCGCGAGAGCGTTAAGCTGGCGCGGATTCTCAACCCTCTTATCAATCACATCCAGCAACCGACTTATTGTATCGCTGTTGTTGTTATTTGCCTTGCGATGCTCCTCCATCATATTTTGAAGCTGTGTGATCAGGCCTTCACCTCCTTCCTCAAGTAAAGAATTTACCGTTTTGGCACGAGGCTTACTAGCGGCAGGCGCGTCTGGTTCGGGGCAGGCAGCGCTAGCGTCCTCATATCGCTTGGCAACACCCACGGTATCCCGAAATGTCTCACACTCATGGATCTGGTTAAGGACCTGCCGACGCACTTCAGGTCGTAAGCCTCTTTGGAAAAACATCCGAAGCATGGTGTCCCGTTGCTCGTCTTCCATGTCGGGAAAAGCGCGATCACACAACTTCTGCAATTCTAAACCGTACATCGCTACGGGTTCATTAGCTCCTTGTTGTCTAGTACACAGTCCTGACAATGATTTCTCAGGACGACGCGACGACGAGAATAAAAACCGCAAGTTAGCGACTAGTCCTAGAAAACTTTGACGCTTTCCCGGTGGAAGGCCCTCAAAGGCCTCCCTTGCCGGTCCACGCAAGAGTGCTGGAACGCAAATCAATTTTCGACGATCGTCCCAACCATTGGCGTTGGCCAGACGATTATACATTCGAACCCAGTCCTCGAAGTCTTGGCCTCCTGGTTTCCCATCAAAAGTAGGCATGTCTCTTAGTGGGATCATAGGAGGACCAGCCGGTTGGGTAGTCAGATGGTGCAGGATAGCGTTGGCAGTATTTGTGTCCAGTCCAGGTGACTCAGATGGTTCACCCCGACGCGATTGTCCAGGGGGTCGGGGCGGGGGAGTGAGCGGTCGCTCACCGGTGCCAGCGGCCCGTCGCGGCCTGGCACGTAAGTCGTCCTCCGTGGGTCCGTCAGTCCAGCCAAGGAAGTCGTCGGTTCCCAGGTCTCCGTTAGGATTAACGTTGGAATCCATTTACTTGATTATCTTCCTTCGATACCGAAGTATATCAAGTCGGTCCCGGTTTGAGTGTCGGTTAGAAATGGGGGGGCCGTGGGGGGGGAGGGCCTTATTTCCTTGGTCAAATGGCCGGGCCCCCAGGTCCGGCGGGGCAACGGGACTATTAGGTTTTCCTTTTTGTCTAATTTGGGGTTAAACCAGACTTCTTTTATACACTGGGCGGTGGACAGCAGGGCGGGAGATCCAGCCCCCCGGGAGTTGTTTACTGTGAAGAATCTACCGACGCCCCTCTTCCCAAAACAGGAAACGGACCGGGACGGAGGGGTGGGAGGAGCCGGCACCACTATTCGACCACACCATCGGGAAAAGGGCCCAAGTCTAAAGGGAAGTGTTACGTTAACAAGACTACTACACTAAACAAACAAAAAAAAATTTATTAAGTTAGCAATAAAGAAGTGTGGTGTTTCCGTGTCCCCTCCGTTTTCCTTCAACTGCTTCTTCACTGGAATGTCCAAAGGCCGACCCAACACGCTTACAATTAATTGTCCGATTGCTAATGTCCCAACAGAACGACGCGCGAGAATCCACTGAACGGCTGAAGCGAACGGTTGGCGGCACCGGCGGATCTAGCGATGTGGTTGAGCGGCGGTTACCGAGATACGTTGACGTCCACACAATAATGTTACGCACTCCGGCTTATTCGATGTAGCAATGTCACGGATCACCAACGAATACAGTCGGTTAAGTCAATTAATCCACACACGTCAAACGTCGTGACGGAGATTGTGCGTCCGGATAAGTCAATTGGCGTAATACCGGTACGAAGCAGACAATCTCCAACAGCAATTACAAATGGCAAATTAGTATACTCTGATATCAGTTAAAGCTAGTTAGTTGGTTAGGCAGGTTAATCACAACACAAGCAATTGATTCCTGAAACAATGCCCGCCGGTCCACGTATAGACGGGTAACAGCACGCGCAGTGAGACTACGGGCCGCACTATCGGTCAGAGAAGCATGCGGGTCCACAGAACGCCGAATTCAACGAGACACAATTGAGTGAGCATGTATTAGAAGGCATAATAAACAAGGTGCACCAGCATTATAATAGTCCAGATACAAATATAAACCAAACTCAGAAAGCACAAGCGCCCGTCCTGACATATCCTGACTGCAAGAGGTCCATGAAAATGTAAAAATTTAGGCGTACCAATAGTTGGCATCCAGAGTGCAAACCATGTAAAAGTCCCAAAATGGTTACAAACGGTCGCCCTCGTGAGGATCGCCAGCCTAATGGACGCTTCACGGCGTATGGATTGAATGTAAAAATTCAGACCCATATTCTGGGGTTGAACGAAAATTTGAACGCCTCACGGCGTAGCCCCCAACGATGTACTAACGGTGACGCAGCTGCATGGCGCAACTTCCTAACACCATGCCATACGACCCCGGCTATCATAACCTCAAGGGCGGACCCTAAGTTTTCCGGTTTAGCCACTTTCCTTGGTCAGACCCAAGAAGTTACGGAGCTTAGCAGGCCGCAGGCGCGCTTCACGGGGTGTGTTCGGACCCCGCCCGATTGGTTGCGTACGTGTCTAGTATTCTGGTATGATTGCTGAGGTCCCCCAGGGAGGTTGACACCGAAACCTGCTCACAGGTCATAATGTCAAACCGATGTTCCGTGTTCTAACCTAAAGGAAGTTGTTTAGTCTAGCGTGACCTAAAGTAAAACGCGTGACAAGGTTGATTTTACAAGGTAAATTTTGGGTTTCGCTTAGTTTATCCTTACCCGAACACTTTATTCGGCGTAGCCTATGTGGCCCCCACAGGGTTCCGACATTCCCTGAGAGTTTAACGTCGGACTATCTACTTGGTATCCTGATAACTTATTTTATCCATATTTGGGGATAACGTTTTCCTGGCAAATTTTATCCCTATTTGTGTGTGTTGATTTCACGAGCGAGTTCGATTGACGAATTGGGTGGACCACTCTCGCTACAATTCTGCGATTTTCATGTACAAATACTGGTGGCGAACTGCACGTGTCAGGGCTTGGAATATTCCCCTCGTCAAGCCGTGGCACGCAGAGTTGGCCCTTCCGTCCGGACGCACTTATTACGCCTGGGTACAAATAACGATGGACACTAGGGATGATTTTCAACGTTTTATTTCAAAATATGTACAATACAAATCAGACACAAGAGGTTGATTCATCATATAAGCGGAAACTTGGAGACTGTCGTGCTCGTTCATTTCCTTGTCCGCGTCTAGTCGGGGCGCGAGGCGGTGCGAGCGAGTAAGTTCCCGGAAAATACCGGACCAAAATCTATACCCGAAACGTTCAACTGAGCCCGCTATAGCTCGGGTTATGTGTTCTGACATGCTTCGAAACTCGCTCTGGATGACGCGGGGCCTTCCACACTCTTAGAGAACCGTGTGGGAAAAATGGTAGCTCGCCTCTTTTACCCTATATCTTTAATCGAAGGGGAGCAGGAATCAGGGTACGCGGAAAGGCATGAACCTACGACGAAATTTAGGCATAGTTACATTAATAAGACCGTCTATTGTACAAGTTAAAATACTGTAGAAATCGACAATTACTTATAGAACAAACAATCGGGCGCTGATAATCGTCGTGCCATGAGCGAGGTGCCCATGCGGGCCTCCACTGATAAAAACCTTGTCCAGCGTGCCATCGGAGTCCAGCCAATCCTCACTCACAGACCTACCGAGTCTCTCATAGTGCTTTGTCCTATGGCCAGGTTGTGCACTAATCGATAATAACCCGATGTCTTCGGCAGTCCAAAACGAGGATCGAAATTTTGCCTCTTGTCCTAACACGTCGCGCTCAGCAGACCGGGGACAATGTGGTTGAGGTCGGCGGGGGAGTATTTAGTGAGCTACGCTATCCTCGCATAGGACACAGTTCTGCTCGCTCATGAGATTTGTCCTTATAGCAACTTTGCAACTACCAGAACAGACACATGCGAGAGCCGTAGTCGTTTTGGACAATGTCCGAGGCGACCAAGGTCGCTGTTCTAACCGTTTTAGAGTTGGGTATCGGGCCTACTCTATAGTCTCGGTGAAGTTGGCACTCTCGGCTGCGTTTTCGCTCTTTTTCTTCTTCTTCAAAGGGGGGGGGGTCCTAGGTGGGACTGGCTGGGCCGGTCGACTGTTGCGGCGACTCCACCGGGCAAGGGGGGTGTGGGCATTTCTCCCGCGGACACGTTTGCGTCCCTCTTCTTGTCTTTCTTTGCTGTTGTTTCCTTGTTTGGTTCCTTTCTCTCTTCTTTTCTTTTCTTTTCTTTTGTCGTTGTTTTCTTTCCTATCCTCTCTCTATCGCTCATCCTATTGCCTTATAGTACTGTACACGTTGTCGTTGTACAGTGACTCGACTGCACTATCGAAATTGTGCAGTCGATTTATCATTAAAATTTTATTAAATTCACACAGACCTCGATGGTCGAGTGGTTAAAACTGAAATTTCTGCAGCGGGCTTAATTTCCCCGTGCAGGATCGAAACTCAACCAGGGAAAATGAAAAAGGAGAGAGAGGAAAACAGCAAAAATCGCAGCAAGCGCATACCTAGTACATAGCCTAACGGGCAACCAGTGCTAAAATCGAAAACTGCTTAAACTCAGCGATCAAGTCGCTCCAAGAAGAAAACGGGGTTTTGCACTTGCTTGGTTTGGGGTCAAAACGAATCGCGAGAGGTCGCGATTTTTTCTTGATTGAAAAGAGGATGTTATAGTCCTTTTTCTCTGTTTAAGGGCGGGGCCCGGTTCCGGGCTTTTGGAAGCGGGCACAGTGGTGGGTTATGATCACTAACCATGCGGTTGGTTTGATTTAGCACGAGGAGTTTTCCTACTTACTACCGCCGAGCTTAACCACGGCTACGTACTATGGTGAGCGTCGGTAAACTTAATAGTTGAACAGAGACGATTTCGAAGCAAACATGGCGAGGCAATCTCTTTTACAAGCGCCTAATAAGTTTAGTCATGAGGGGCTGTCGAGGGCTCGTGACGTCGGTAGCTGATCCTTATGTAAAGCTGGTATTAACCGTCCGGCTGGCAAACACATCAAATACTGGCCAGAATCGTGTAAAGATTGTAATAAAAATCGCTCCTTTCGGAGTGCCAATACCTTATGCTCAAGCTGAAGTCACTTAGAATTTGTTTAGTCTTTTCGATGTTCCCCCAAATTTTCTTAGCTCGGTTGATAAATGAAATTTTAGGGCTTCCTAAAGCCCGACGGAGGCTAGCCCTTCGTCCCTACCTGCAACGTCAGTCCGAGCTCAAGCAGCGGCATGAGCATCGAACGGTCTACTAAACTATAAATTTATAAACCATAACCATAATCATAATCAGAAACGAGCAAGTAAGCAAATCCCTAAGGTTTCGTTGTGAAATTTTACCGTGGTCAGCTCAGGAAAATTCGACAGCCCTAACTCAAGAGTGACAAGTCATGTAAAAGCACGGACGAGGGGCGTCCATTTTTGATTCGTCTAACCTATGACCACGGGGAATCAGAACTACTTCGGCTTTTGTGTTCACAACCTAACACCCCCCGTGCATTCGATCGCGATGCCTAAACGGAACTCGACTCGAGGAGGTTGGTCAAAGAACAGGTGAAAGTGTACTCAGATGACATGAAAAACAAGACGTCCTCCGACGGGCGTCTGGTCCAACTATCGAAGGTAAGATTGTGCGACACTCGTTCAAATTTCAACGGTCTGTTACACTTCGCTCTGGGGAAAATAAACCCCCATTTATTCAGTTCTCTTCCTGACTTACAACCTTTGATCCGGGACAGCGATGGCTAGTCCCCTTCCGCGAGACGAAAGATGTCTGCGCGGGTCCTCCAACGATCGAACTCCATTCCACACGCGAACCAAAAGCAAAAACAAGAAAGCACGGGAAAGTCGAAAATGTTGCGAAATTAACAGTAAAATCTAAGCGTCGGAGCCGGTCAGTAAAGTCGACCGAACTCCGCGCTGCCGAAGTCGAACTGATTCCCAGAGACGACGCGGTAGTCGTCGCCTCAAAATTTTCAGCTATATTGGAAGATAGCGATTTTGTCGCTATCCAATCGGAGAAGCTCTTTCAACGCCCACTTTTTCGAGTTCAAACCCGGGCGCCCAATCGAAAAATTCCCAAGATTTTGTTTTTGACAGCTATCGTAAACCCTGGGTCCCCTTTAGAGAGAGTCGGCTTCAATCGAAATCGCCGACATCAAATTTGAACCCTCCGAATACTCGGAGGTCGACCATCTGTGAGTTTTCTTCCAAAATCTCAGATCTTACCCCATCTGTATTCCCAAATTCTTGTCAGAAACTTATCCAAAATCCATTACTCAGATCTTTTAAACCTGTTACCTAACTTAGATTGATCGTTATCCCCCAAATAACCCACGAAAACGGTTAAATCACCCGTCAAATTTTAAAATTTCAAACCAAGCTTGGTACATAAACATGCTTGAAGTAAGCTGGAATCTATCTTTTTTGTGTCTTCTTGTCCTCATTCATCAAATTTCCCCCCGCTAACTCGCCGATTTGAGGTCAAATTCCAGCTATTCAGCGAGTTAGCTGCCTCATTCATCACCTAATTAAGCTTATTTGGAGGCCATCTGGGGCTAAATCTTACTGCTAATCCCATTGGTAAACGTGCAAACATTGCACGTTTACATGTCGGCTTACAAAATAAAGCCAAACATTCCTAGCATTCCTAGCTAAATATCAAATATCCTAACAGGATGATTTAGACGTCACGAAAGGGGGGAACCGAAGGTAGGAATGAGCTTATTTCGTGTTCTGGAGAGCAACACATTCCTAGATGCCTTTTGATCTATCCAGAGTCCTATTAAGGAACTCCCGGAGCCCACGGGAGGGCCCTAAACCTACCCCCGTCTTTCCTAATCCTATGTGTCCAGTCCGTCCGTAAAACTCATGAATTTAGCGTCGTTTTGTACGTCTTGTCCCTACGCGTCCTGTTTTTTGTCATATTCTTATATGCTATATATATATAAATATATATATATGTATACATATATCTATACATACATACACATATACATACACTACTCATGAGCACATAAACACACACTACACATGAGACACACAGGCGACCTGAGCGACAGAAAGGTCGCTCAAGTTCACACTAGAAACACGCAGAACCACAACAACAACAACAACATCAGCACAACCACACAGCAACCACAACAACAACGACGCACACACACACACAATACAACCACGGCGACAGCAGCAACGACAACCGACCAAAGAAGTCGGTTAGAGAGAGTGAAAAAGAAAAAGGAAAAACGGAAAAGAAAGGGCACGGGAAGGGAGTCGGGACAGGGGTTCCCGAGGGAATTTCGAGGGGCTGGGGCGAAATTCGGTCCCAGGACGAAGAACGGGGCCGAATGATACCAAACACGAGGGGGGTAGACGCAGTGGCGGGTCGGGACCCACTTTTAAGTTCCGACATGTATTAGCATACAGGGTTTCAGCGGGCTCTCCCGCTCTAACGGTTGGGCGGAGCGACGCCCGCCGGGCATCGTTGAACTCGCCTTGGAAAGGCGATTCAAACGAGGGGTGTTTTCCCTGCCTTATCGGCAGCGGGTAGAGGGGCACTAAAATCACGACTGATAAAGAGAGTGTCGGTAATGGTGGGGGGCGCGTTGTCGGCCGTCCCGGGTTAACGGGGCGACTGACGGAGACCCGCCGGGCATCGTTGAAGATGTCTCGACGTGGCGAATTCGATGAGGGGCGTTTTGCCTACCTTTGAGTTGGGGTTAAATTTTCGGTTGGTCTGTACCCACTTTCAGTCGGTATACCAAATTGGGGGCACTTTGGCGGGTTATAACGGGCTAACGAGAAGTCGGACGAAGACCCGCCGGATATCGTTGTACTCGCCAGGAGGAGGCGAGTAGAATGAGGGGTCGCATGAGACTATTTAGGGTCAAGGGTCAAATACGAGGTTGGTACAAACTGACGGAATTTTATGTTGAATTTTTGTTGTACCTTGTGGAACAGACAAATAAGTTACATAGCAGCGGGATGACAGGTCAGGTCGTGACCCGTCTGGTCTCGTTAGATGTCTAAATGGGTAGGCTACTTAGAAACACGCGTACTTTCCAATACTGGTCCGATGGTAACCAGCAAAGCCAGTTGTTGGTGCGGTGGCCAGGCAAATTTGGGCTCCAAAGGATGCTATGAAAAGAAAGGTTTTGATACGGTGGGGCGGAGAAATAGACACAGCGAGTCACGAAGGTCAAGCAGTACACATATATATGCATCACTATATTTCCATATAAGCCTATTATCGGGTCCACTCGGGACCATGGTCTCCAGCCAAACCTAGCGTAAGTATTGGCTGTTAATTAAATGTTTACCCGTTTGTCCCTAGAATATCTCAGGAATTCCTACAGCGATTTGCGATGTTGTGAGGCTCGTTCGAAAGCCCTGAAAAATTCCTACCGAAAAGTACTCGGGGCATTTCCAGTAAATCTGAACCGTTGGACGGTTACGGGCCGATAAACAGGCCCGAGGTCCGTTATTTCCGAATAATCGGAAACTACCGTAACCCATTTGTTTCAGCTTACTTTTGCGACCGTTAGGCTATAGTTTGCTTGAACCAGGTAAAGTTGATAGTCCTGGTTTCGATTACTTTCCGATCCCTTAAATTGTCAAAGGCCTCCTATTCCTGGACGGTCTAAATTTTAAAGTTTCAATGGAAAAAGGCTGGGCATGCAATGGCAAAATATAATAGGCACACATGTAACGGGCTAAGTGGACTAGTAAACTTTAAAGCTTAACCGTACTTAGCTATCGGAGCGCCGTACAACTCAACGCATCCAGCTTTGTACGTGGTCACCGCGCCGGATAATACCGTAACGCTGATGTGCTTAGCCAACACTAGCGCTCGTCTGATGAACCAAGCGCTAGCGTTTGATAACCAGAAGCCCGGCAGAGCAACAATATTGCTGCCAACCTAAGTGCCTTGTAACAAGTTTTATTAATCTACACCCAACACTAGAACCACCGAATAACAAATAAAAATGATACTAATACAAGACGACCAGTTGCTTAAATACACAGTTAGCGAAATGTCATGAAACAAGCTGCAAAGTTTCAACATCACAAAAAGCTTGTAGAATGTTTCTGAAACTATATATATTTCTGCAATATTTTAATCTTCTAATCCAACTGCCAGTCAAAACAAAATAGATCAGTTTACATGAAATAGTTGTCTTGCGGAGAGCCATCTTTTCTGAGAAAAAAACCCTCGTTGCAATATACACCTAGCATGCGCACAGCACAGCGCGCTCCGTTGTGCAGCTGGCGTAGGCGGCTACACATGGGCGGCCGCTACACTACCCCCCATCCAGGTAGTGTGGCCCTCTACACTAGACCAAGATTGGACAAAACTCAATTTTACAGATTGAAAGGTATGATTGATTGTACGCGATTGCCAAAATCGAAGTCGCATAATTGAAAGTAGCCTGTGCAAGAGAAAACATTCGGATAGGGATAACTGATTACAATAAGCGACATTTAATGCATGTAAGACTAGGAGGCGCCTAGCGCACGTCTGTACCCCTTATTGCTTTTTATGTGACTACGTTTATCTTGAGCCGACGTGACGTCTACCTGATATGAACAGAAACAATGTTTAGAAACGTAGAAACAGATTGTTTATAATTAGATGAACTGTTATAAACTGCTTTAGAACGGATAGAGTTAATATTGTTAGCTAATGTACGACCACTATTTGTGGATATGGCGGAAGTGATGTACAGCTTCCTCGATAGACTGCATACATTGTTATATAAAACGCGATTCAAGCACGTAGTATTGCCTACATTATGGATGAGCTATTGTTGGCGACGCCGATTTTCCCATTCTTGCTGTCGACGCCGTTTTTGCTCCTGGCGTCGTCGATCTTCCTCGTCTCGTTGCCGAAGGTATACGTCGTGCTCGTCTGCTTGCTGACCATCGTTGTGTTGATACTGATCTCCGCGACCATCGCTAGTACTCCTCTGTTCTTCCGGATATAACGCCCTCCCAGCAAGTTGCCTGCGTTGTCCACCGATGCAGCCAGTTCCCGCATTACTGTAATTGGTTTGTTCATAGTGGGCTCTGTACACCGGTGTAAGTGCTCGTTCACGTTGCTGTTCAATGCGCTGCCACTTTTGCTGTTCCTGGCGCTGTTGTCGTTTCCTTTCGTAATTACGCTCGTTGCGCTGCAGACGTAATTGCCTGTAAACCGAAGACATCGAGAAATAACGTGAAGGTAATTTCGTGGTCTTATCTGACAATCCTTGTGCACGACGAAAGTTGTGCTGCTTAACCTTGTGAAGCTCCGCCCGCAAAATTCCGCGCATAGCGTGTCGCCATCGAGCCTTCTTACTACGGCGGTTGCGCTTCTTCGTGAATCGCATTGCGACCAACCCCATCTTCGAGCTTACTCTCCCCCGCTGCGATTTCCTTCTAATACCGGTACAGGTACTAATAGCCGCATCAGAATGTTGACAGTCACATAGCCTGCAACGTTGCGTATTTAAATAGGCGGCTCGTGGATTATCAATATGCTCTGGACGTCCCATACTTTGCGCATTGCCCGTTGCTGCACGAAAACGATTTGACGAAGAAACATGATATCGCGCTTCCCATGGATTGACCAATGGATTTCCAATAGCGCCATCACGGCGGTCGTTGTTGCTACGATCGCCAACTATTCCCACATATCCATAGCTGTTATCGACGTAAGACTGATATGGAATAGGCGACCGAGGTTCACCACGCCGCCACCTCGCCCATTCCTCATGATGTACAGCCGCTGACTTCCTTGGATAAATGGGCTCATCATATTGATATGTCTTTACAGTTATACCTGGCGGCGTCAGATTTGAGCTCCGTTCGATTAATTTATAAGCATGGCATGTCTTTTCCCCCACTTCTTCCTTCGAATATGAGCGTTCAGTAGTCTTACCATATTCTGCGGATGCATTACCGCAGGCAGTCGAGAAATTGTCAGGCGTTGCTTGATCGACCTCAGAAGTTGCTTGCTGGTTTTGCACTAAACCTGGTGTTGAGATTTCTTCGCTTGTCGGCGGCGCTAGCTTTAGCCTTCTGACATTCACACGCTTCGTAACCGTCCGAGTCGAACGATTTACAGGTTGTATTTCAGCTCCAGTGCCATCATCCGTCAACGTGACGAGACGATAAGGGCCCCGCCAAGCTCTCGCTAATTTCTTCGTTTTTCCCCGCGGCACGGTGGGAACATACAAATATACACGATCTCCCTCTACAAAAGGAAGTCTTCGGGCCCTTTTATCATGATGTTGTTTCTGGTGGGCTTGAGCCCTTTGAATACAAGACTGCGCGAGTTTCCACGCGCCTGACAACTTTATTGCAATATCGTTGACATAGCCAGTTTGATCAACCGGCTTCTCCGGCTGAAGATACAGATCCAGCGGTAGAATAGGATCCCGCCCAAAATTTAAAAAGAACGGAGATTCATTCGTACTTTCATGCACACTGCTTCTGTAAGCGAAGCACACATACGGCAGTATTAGGTCCCAGTCGTCCTGGCTGTTACTGACATGCAAACTAATCATCATTTCCATAGTTCTATTGAATCTTTCGACCATGCCATCGCCTGCAGGATGGTACGCCGTTGTATTGAGTTTATGAATACCAAGTAATTTACACATCTGCAGCATGACTTCAGACAGGAAATTTGCTCCGCGATCAGATAACAGGTAACGCGGAACCCCATAGCGACAGATCACCTCCTCCACCAGCACTTTTGCAACCGTTGTTGACGTTGTATCTCGGAGTGCAAAACATTCAACCCATTTTGTAAAGTAATCCATTATGACGATAACATACTTGTTACCACTTTTGGTTTGTGGGAGTGGTCCAACTATATCGCACGCTATCTGGTGCCACGGTGCGACCACAGGTATTGGGTGCAACGGTGGTACCGTCCAGCAGGGCGGATTTTTGCGAGTTGCACACGCGCTACAGGTTGCACACCATTGCTTGACATCAACATACATCGTTGGCCAATAATATCTAGTGGCTACTTTATTATACGATTTTCTAATTCCCAGATGTCCTCCAAACATGTGATCGTGACAGGCCTTCAATATTTGTTCGCGGAAAGATATCGGAACATACAATTGTTCTCTTCCGCGAACTGATGACTTTCTGAATAGCAGTCCGTCTCGCAGGAACCAACTACTGTCAACTTCGTGACCGTTTTCCAGTTTTCCAATGATTTCGGCCGACAGTGCATCTTCGGCCTGGTAGCACCTGATGGATTGTTCATCGTCTGCTTCTAAATTCAATCTTTCCAATTGCTGCACCGATGATACTATAGTTTCAGTGCAAGAGCGTGATTTTACTATTTCAGTGCATGACTGGCATGTTGTCGTCAATGAATTTAGATGTGTGTGCGCAAAATCATCCGGTCTTCTGGACAATGCATCTGCATTCGCATTTTCTTTGCCCGGACGATGTACGATTTCAACATCGTACTCTTGCAAAGTAAGGCCCCAGCGACAAAGACGACCATGGGGGTCTTTCGCAGTCAACAACCATTTGAGTGGCTGATGATCTGTAACTACTGAAAATTTTCGGCCGTATAGATATGGTCTGAAATGCTGTATAGCCCACACCACAGCAAGAGTTTCGCGTTCTACCACTGCATATCGACGTTCTGCTTTCGTCAGCATTCGACTTGCGAACGATACAGGATGCTCCTTTCCATCCGAATGCCGTTGACTTAGAACCGCACCGAGGGCGTAGTTACTGGCATCCGTTTGAACCATGAACGGCTTTTCAAAATCAGGGAAAGATAACACAGGTGCTTTAGACAACGCACTTTTAAGCGCCTCGAATGCAACCTGGCATTCGTCGGACCATTTGAATTTTACGTTTTTCTTGTACAACTCATGAAGCGCCGCAGCTTTCTTCGAAAAGCACCACACAAACTGGCGATAGTATGTTGCCAAACCGACGAAGCTGCGTACTTCGTCAGCAGATTTCGGAACTGGCCAGTTTACGATTTTGTCTATTTTTGCGCATTCCGGGGCGAAACCCTCGGACGATAGGACGTGTCCTAAAAACGGCACTGTACTTCGGCCGAAGTGACATTTGTCAAGTGTCAACCTTAAGTCTGCGACTCGAAGCCGATCGAATACTTGACGCAACCGATCTAATAATTCCTCGGGTGTTGAACCAATAACCAATATATCATCAAGATATACGAGACATATTTTCCAATCAAGACCAGCAAGAACGTTTTCCATAAGCCTTTGGAACGTTGCAGGTGCGTTGCTGAGGCCAAACGGTAACTTCTTGTATTCGTATAGACCTTCGTGAGAAATGAAAGCTGTTTTGTGGCTACTATTTGGATCCATTGGAATTTGGTGGTAACCGCTTTTCAGGTCGAGTGTGCAGAAAAACTTTGCTTTATTTAGCGATCCCATGACATCATCGATTCTTTTCATCGGATAGCTGTCCCGTCTAGTGACCGCATTTAGCTTGCGATAGTCTACGCAAAAGCGCCACTTTCCATTCTTTTTCGGCACTAAAACTATGGGCGATGCCCACGCGCTGTTTGACGGCTCTATTATACCATTGCTTAACATGCTTTTAATTTGGCGCGACACTTCATCACGCAATGCAAACGCGGTGCGGTATGGCCTCTGGCGAATAGGCGCGGCATGCTCTGTATTAATAACGTGATATACTCTAGTGCAGTCGCCGAGATCATGATCACCGTCCGAAAAAATATCCTGGTATTCTTCTAGTAATTTTCGCAGTTTGCCAGTTCCTTCTGTTCCCAGTGAACATTGAGAAAGATCAAGATGTTTGAGTTTGTTCGAATTTGAAGCTGGCGATGATTGAATATTGCTTGAACTTGTTACCGCGATGTAAATTACCTGTTGCTGTCTGTCGATTTCTTGTATTTGTTGTACACGTAGTGGCGTTTGTGTAGCGATCCGTAATCCTTTATACAGATTTATCGGACTTTCAGTAGTATTCAAGACACGCAATGGAACATGATTGCTACCATCAGCTATCACTATCGCCGGTGCCAAAACTAGACCCTGCCGTGCGTCGCTCACCTTGCTGGGAACAACTGGCTCGAGTAGACCCGGTTGATCACGGGAGAGCGTCGTGCTTCCGACCAAAATAGCCTCAGTTTTCGGTGGTAGACGTACATTTCCTACCAATGTCACGTAACTTGGTTCGGATACTGTCGCAAGTTTGCTTTGCATAGATGACGTCGATGAACCCATCGTAATAATTCCTTGTCCGTAATCCAACCTAATCTCTCCTGCCTGCCGCAGAAAGTCTCGTCCGATGATTATTTCGTACGGCAACGTCGGTATAACTGTAAGTAATCCTTTGAATGCCGAGCCACAAAACTGCATCACGACCTCTACATCACCGATGATTGTCATAAGATGACCAGAGGCAGATCGAATTGGATTATTGCCATGTAATCTGGTTCTGTTTTCGCTTAAACTATGGAAGCGCTTGCTATGTTCCAATTTCTTTGTAGCCTCGGCAGATATAAGAGAAATCTGAGCTCCTGTATCAAGAAGAGCGCTGAATTCGACGCCATCGACTACGACCGTTAAAGTTCCATCACCATTTTTAGCCTCGTTTAAGCAGGCTAGGTTATACGGTTGGAACTCAATCGTAACTTCCGGCCTAGAACGAGATCCATTTTCTGATGTTGGCGCAAGCACTGTGCCCACTTCTGTGTTATCATGGTTTCTATACCCAACATACGGTTCACGTTGAACGTTGCCACCCTGCTGAAATAATCGTTTGGCGATAGTCATCTTAGCACTGCTTACAGCTGTCATCAAGTGCGCCACGATGAAGCGCCTTAGACACAACCGCCAACAAATCTTTACTGTCACGTACGAACAACACAAAAATATCCATATTTGTGCTGGATCAAAAGCGAAACCAGTGAGAAAACTGAAGAGACCAGCTCTCACTATTCCAGCCGCAGTGCGAGTGGCTTTCTGTTGTATTGTTTTAGTTTCTCCTGACATACCGAGGATATTCCACACTTTGCGCTGTTGATCGTACGACTGCCAGATATCGTTCAACGACAAGTGACTTCTTAACTCTTCCGCACGATACATAACAACGGGGTGAAACAGTAATTTTGGCAGCTCTAATTTCGGCCTGGTAACAAAAGATGGTAAATACTTCAGATCACTGATGGAAGTAAGCATTCCCGAGCGAGAATAGTAGAAGGAACCTTCGGGCAAAGTTAATGGTACGTGCTCACGGTAGTTACAGTCGAACTCAACAGTGTGCCCATGAATAACATTAGTAGTGGGGTCCAGGTACCCATGCCGCGTGGTATTCAGAATTTCGAACTTGAGGGGTATAAATTCCGTGCAGCTTTCGTTCATCGGTAAAAAATTGTATCCACTTATTTCGTGACATGGCCATATCATGATGACGTCCCCGCTAGCGACGGCGAATACATTGCTATGTTGCAGTAGAATTCGCACCGCGATGGTCGGGTTTGCAGCTATAAATGCCTGTGTCGTTTCCGAAACAGCAGCCATTAAGTTGCAAGTTGTCGTTATGGCTTGCTGAAAGGAATACGAAATCAATTGTCGAGTATGAAGTTCTAAGGCTTGCAAGCTTGCTGCTAATAGCTTCGATGTGACAATTCCCGTAGTGTCCGAGGTTTGCCTGCGGAAACGGTTTTGGTACAATGCAAGATTTGTGCCTGCACGCAGGTCCTCCAACGGAACATGCGCTCTCGAAGTACGTTGAAGAATCAAAAACGGAATTTCTTGATCACTTATTTCAACTCGACTTCCTTTACAATCCACACTTTGCCTACTTCCGTCGAAAGTCAATGCGAGCGTCCCATCATCTGAAACCCAGTGAGTATCCGTCATTTTTCCAGCCATATCCCTCCAGTGAACTATGTCACATTGTTCCGTTTCATTCGGTTTCCATAACAAATATTTCCCGTCTTTCATGCTACAACCACCTGCAATGTAGGAGCATTTATCGATGGGCCCAGCTGTTGATTCTGGATGGAGTTCCGAATGACGCTTGTATACTTTCGCAGCCGACAAGAAACAGTTGGTAACGGAAAAAGTATTCCAGCTGCAGCAATGAATACCACCGCCAGGGTAAAACCATTCTAGTTTCTTATTCGTTGTCCACACGTTGCCAACCTTGACTAGTGGACCTTCTGAACATATCTTTTGATCTTTCATCCGTTGACATTCATCCTCGCCCACAGGTATATGCTTAGTGTTAACCTCCTTAAAGTGCTCATCGGCGAAGAAGTACGTGTAAGTCCGCACTTCGTTCGTAACCTTGTAACACAAGTATGCATCACTTACATACTGCACGACGTTCTGTTTATACAACCGTAGCGTAGCTTCAATTGGAACTTGCGTGTTGTTAAGGTTCGTAAAACGACATTCAATAGGTTTCGGAAGTTGCCAAATTTGGCCATGCTGACTGGTTTGACAGATCATAGGGTTTGGATGCGTCCGACGGCCAGCTGCAGGATAAATTAATATCATAACAATGGCCGTAAAACACGCGCTTAGTATCAGTGGAAATCTGTGGCCACGACCCGTGCGCGCGATGTGTGAATGTGTTGTGTTGACTGCTCGGTGATTCAGTTTGGAAAGGCTGACGTGTCTTCCCATAGTTTCCGTCTGCTGCTGTGAACCACGTCTGATTTCAAGACTATGACTGATTGTATGTCGGCGACCCGGCATCGCATGAACACGTTCTCGTACTTCCGGAAGCGATGGTAATAACAGACGAGCAAGTGTTTGTCGAATACGATTCATCAGTCGCGGACTTTCTGGTGATTCCGCTGTAGTTGATTGTGTATACGAGGTGGATTGTGCTAATTGCTGACGACCACAGCTGCTGCGAACATAACGACAACGATCGCGCTGTCGCGCCACTGTTTGCTCCCGAATAACGCGTTGCCTTTCTTCTTCATTTGCAACCTCTTGCTCTCTTTCCCTTTCCAGTGTCACGCCAGCGACCATTCGTTGCATACGATGCTGTTGTCTTGTCAGCGGCCTAGGCAACCCTTCAGGTCGATTTTGCTGTGACTCAGGCAGGCTCCAGTAATCAGGTAATTGATCATCAAATAAGTATCGCAGTGCAAGCGTATCGCGGATATGTCGAGACGTTAACGGTCCGTTGGGGAGAGTATGAGCTTGTTGACGCATTTGTAGCGTTGCGTAACCTTGAACTCGGTAAGAGAACGATTCACCGAGCAGGAACATCGCCTCGTCAGTTAAATAAGGCGGATTTCGTATCAGATAACTTTGCGGATTAGCGAAGAGTTCGTCGTTTTCGAACCACACGCTGCGGATTGCCCAGCGTTGGTTAGCCTCTTGGACGCACAGAATCATTTGATCCCTAAAATATCTGTGAACTAGCTCTGAAACGTCACATCGTTGTGTTAGCCCGGACCAGTACACGCAATCGACTACCAGTTCTATTGCTCGCAACCGACCGAATATACGGCTAATACATAGCCGCATAAAACGATTGAAAACATTAGGTGCCACTGGTTCTCCCGATTCGTCAGTGAGATTGTTTGAACCAACGTGCAAAACTATGGTTAGTCGTCGGCCAGGACCACTAGCCACACTTTGTAGGGCTATGTCAAGCAGCTCGTCTGCGTTCTCGATACGCAAACCGTGCCGCCAAAAAATGAGTGCACCTGGTCCTTTTTGCATACGTTGCAACTGTTCGTCGCCGATAAATAAATATCGCACAATTTCAAGTTGCCGCACGTGAGGCATTGGTGCATCTTGCTGCGGTCCCTGTACCCTGTGTGATTCTGTTCCGTGATCTCGTCGCATAAGACTGCATGGTCTGTTGTTTGCATTTATATCTTGCCGCGGAATTGCCCCCGATCTCAGATTCGATGATTCTTGTGATGACGCCAGATGGTTGTCTCCGATTCTGCGAATTGGTTGGTACTCTCCGAGTAAAGTGCTCAGTGGGGCCAGCGAATTCCCTGCGGAATCAATATTTGAGCACTCGGAGCTCCTAACTGCAGCACAATGCTCATTGTACTCAGCTGTGAAGTAGCTTGATATCCCGACCGAAGATATATTTGCTGCACGTACCGGTCGTGGCTCGAGGCTATTACAGCAAGTTGTAATCCCATCTGCCGGTAATTTCGCAGATGGCGTTGGGTCGCGTTCAGTCGTAAACGCTGCACCATTTTCAGTGAGCATTTCATTGCTGCTATCTTTAACAGGATGATTAGGCAGTCCTTCACATACACGCACGCTCGTACCCAAACGTGATGTTGTAGTATTAACATTGTGGAGCGGTGAGGTATCACTATCTGCTTCACAGATGTTATATCCAGTGATTACAGCGCCACTTGATTGTAATCGGTGCCAAGATGGCTTTATGTTCGGCGCTACTACTGTACCTAGGAAAGGAGGTATACAGAGCATATTTTGCTGTTCGTCACATATCTTGTCTGTTCTATCAGAAGACTGTTGGACTTGCTGCTGCAGTGGTAATGTGTGGATAACATTAGCAGTAGTTGATTCCCTAACACCGCTTCGTCTTTGAACGTTCGCCGCCGGACGGGAGTTACCAATATCGTTGTTGTTCTTCGTCGCACGCTGGCGTGCGCGGCAATCTTCCGTTCGATGTCCCGTCATGCGATGGAAATCGCAATAGTTCCGGCCAAAAGTGTCTTTGCGGCAGTGCAGTGCCGTGTGTCCAGCGCGACTGCAAAGCTGACAAATAGGGCGGTTTGACAACGTGTATTGTTGCCGGGGATACATATAGTTAGCCGCTCCACTACTGCGCAACGCCGAGTATGGCTCATTGTGCTGTACTCGAGCGTTACGATCGCTTGTTACGGCGTTAACTGTATTAGCAGCATTTTGCTGTGCTGCCGCTTCCAGACTGTTTAGTCGATCAACTATAATTCGAGCCCAATCCGGCGGCTCAGTCGCTTGGCCTGCCAAGGTAGCTTCATGAAATTTCCGACCATCGACACTGTTAATTTGCAATCTGCAGGGTGAGCTTGGATTTACGACTGCAGGTGCAGAATTTAATTTTGTTTCAATTCTTTCAGCTGCCAGAATGGCTTCAGCCATTGTTTTTGGGCCCATCACTTTTACGTCTTCGCGAATTTGAGGTTTGAGACCTGCAATAAATTTATTACGCAGGTTAGTCTGCTTTTCAGCCTCAACTGTCATATAGCTGAGAGCCGACTGAGCTAACTCCGTTAGTGACCTTGCATAGCAGCCAACGGTCTCCGTTGATCCTTGGGTGCGGATATCGTATTTGTCGCTCAGATATCTGCGTCGGTCTTCTGTCATAAGTGCAGCGTCCAGACTCGAAACGAGGCGATCATAATCATTCTTTGTTGTCTGATCGAGCCCGTTATACACGAACTTGGCGTGGCCAGCCAAATGGACTCCTAGCAGCGATGGCTTGTTCTGTTCAGGCCAGGCGTTCGCGGCGAATTTGACCTCAAATTCGTTAAGTCGCCAACTGCCGAAGTCGTCGCCTTTCTCACCACTGAATGGCGTTATAGGAATGTTTGGGCCCCTATTCGACATATCGTTTGATACTACACTTCTAGCGGGTTGTTTGCTGTTTATGGCGCTCGAAGCGCTTTGTAAAGATTCCTCCTGTTTTAGTATTGCTTTGTTTTGTTCCAGTACGGTTCTGTACAGTTCATCCAGTTTATTGAGTCCGTGTAGTGTTTGTGTGCCCGTATCTCTAATATTTTCTAATGTAGCAAGCAAATTTGATGAAATAATTTGCGCAGCACCACTTTCTGTAATAGAAGCCGACTGAACAACTTCTAAGACTTTCTGAACCGATTTTCCTATAATCTGGATTGCAGGTTGTAGGTTAAGATTTTGTTGCCCGTTTACAAGTTGTGTTAGGATTATGGAGTGTTCGTCAAGCTTGCTAGCAAAGTTGTCTAGTCTCGTTTTTACCAAAATCTGGAATGCAGCTAATTGTGTGTCCACGGACGTTAGCGTCCGTTGTTGGTGCCGATCGTCGCGCGCTGTACTATCTGAACCGCGACGCTGATTCAGTTTTGTTTCACACCAGCCGTATAACGGCCGTTATGCCAAATATCTTATGAAACGATGCAATGCTCCGTGTACCTGAGTAACCTCTGAACAGTTAGTTACTTTTACGAAATTTCAATAATATAAACTAGTTTTTTTTTTTTTTTGGTTTCACAATCATAATATTCGAGCTTAGGCTAGCAGTTATTGGTTCCTCTGGTTCACTGTTAAGTTCGGCTTGTTCCTTCGGTTCGGCATGAAATTTCATTGGTTCCATTGGTTCCACTTCCTCGTCCCTACCGCTCAAGATTGGGTTCATTGTCGCTCGACTATCATGATCAATTACGTCAGAAATAGTTTCGGCACTCGGCTCAATTTTGTCTCCATGTGGCTCGGAACCCGTTTCACTCACAAGCAGCACAGCTTCTCCTCCCGGTTCTACACACACGCTGGAGGCATCGGTTCCGGCCGACTCACATTCGAACGCACACATGCTCACCTGCCGGTTGGATTGACTATACCACGACAGACTCAAACCGCAGTTTCCGACCTGGTCAGATCCCACGGCCCCTACACTTAGGGATCGGGCTCTATACGAGTTTGATCCTACATATAAATTACAATTTTGAGCGGAGCTCGGGCCATCGGGACAGCTCACTTCCCAACGCCTCCCTTCTCCTGGCCAGTGTCCTCTACGGTCTTCCCCGGCCTCTAAAGAATCTAGGGTACACATACGCTCTCGAATTTTGAACGGAGTTAGGACAATCGGGCTGACCCGTTTCCCGAAGGTCTCCATCGCACCTGACCAGTGTCCTTTACGGTCTTCCCCGGTCGGTTGAAACGCTACAGGGGCCTCACACGGCCGCCCTAAATTGGAGGGAGCCAGTTTAGTATCGGATGCATCCACTCGGTTAAGTTCATTTAGTTCCCTTGGTTCTCGGTTCCCTTCCGCTAGGTTACTCGGTACTCCATTCCATCCATTAGGTTCCGCTAGGTTAGGTTCCACTAAGTTCTCGGTATCCGCAAGTCCATTAGGTTCCATTAAGTTCACAAGTTCCTCCGCAGGTTCTTCTGGTTCAGCTTCACATGTATAATTTTGAATAAGCCTACAGAAAGTCGCTTCCCCAGGTTGTACCGTGCCGGCGTTAGAGCCATTACCTGACACGCGACCCCTATTAATCGGCCCCCGAAGTCCGAACGGCGTCTCTCTAGGTTCCATTCCATTAGGTTCGCTAGGTTCTCCATCCGCTAGGTTCTTAGTTTCCATCCGATGTGCAGCCGCCTGAGATGGGTTACACGTGCCAGCGTTTGGGTCATTGCTAGACACGGATGCCCTATTAATCGGCCCCCGAAGTCCGAACGGCCACCTCCCATATTTCTCACTCGGCACATCAGGATCATTAGGTTCCTTTGGTTCCATTAGGTTCTCGGTTCCTCCTCCCCTCTCACTCCTCTGCTCGGTATCTCGGTACTCTTCACTTCGCGCTGACTCCATTTTGGGATATACATATAAGTCGGTTGGCCAACCATTACTCACAGGGTCACGAGTCACACCCTGTGCACCAAGGGTCGGAGACAGTGAAACCGAGCGCCGTTCGGTTTTAGAGTTAATTTGTTCCATGTTACGCCCTACTTCTACTGTTTTAGTTAGTTCGCTGTCAATTGCGTTGTAGTCTCCATTGTCGCCCCACGACCTGGTCGCTTGCGGCAATACTCCTGCAGGTGTTCGGTTCGTTTGTAACAAATTCAGTTGATATGGCGTTGGTTCAGGTTCAAATTCACACTGGCATTCGTTTTCCACTTCACTATTTGGGTCCTCCTGTGCGTATTGTGCGCTGTCTCTAGAGATCATTGCATTAATTTGTGCCGATCGGGCACTCAAACCAGCTCCCGCGCGTTCCTCTAAAGTTGACATTTCGTGTCGCATAACGTCTAAACGGTGCGCGAGCTCGGGGTCAGCTGCTCGAGTTACTGACATAACTCCTGCGTTGCGGCGACCTGGTTGTTCATTTTGACTCATAGGTGCCTGCGCAGGCCTGGCTCGAGGGGCTGCCCCTGCCTGGTTAGTGTTGTTCCATCCATTGCTAGGTGTACGCGGGCGAAATGGTACTGCTTCGGCCGACAATTGTTGTGGTGGGCCTAGGTAACGCGCGTTAGGTGGGTTATTATAGTTGTTGTGCCAATTGTTAGGTCCGTTTGTATCGCGGCCACGCGACCGGTTATAGTATTCAGTTCGGCCATAGTTTCCGTATGCATTTGGAGCAGGTTCAGGGCGGTAATATCCTTGCTGCCCGTACCCTACAGGTCCTCGCTGTTGATTCCATTCATCGCGTCGCGAAGATCGGCCTGCTCCACGGTGCTCAATTACTCGGTAGCGGGGGCGGTTGCTATACTGCGGGGGTGCGCTAGGATAGCCGTTAATAGGTGCGGGTGTATTCTGCATGTAGCCTGGGGCTGCGCGTGTTGACAAGCGAGTGTATTCATTTAGGAGTGGGTCGTACACGTCAGTTCGATAGTACGGGCATTCCCGTGCAAAATGTCCTATGAAACCGCATCGAAAGCACTGATTGCCAATAGGTACTGCTGGAGTAGCGTTAGCGCCGGCTGCCGGGGTCACACTATTCTGCATCATCGCATTCAGTTGATGCTGTTCGGTGCGTTTATCTAGCAAGTCAATAAGCCGAGCGATCGTGGCGTCGCTACTGGCTGCAGTGCGTTTATTCTCATCTAAAGCTTCGCGGATTTGGTCTACGAGTTGGGTATTTTCACCTCCTTGTGACATGCAGTTTACCGTTTTGGACCGGCTGCTCTTGCGGACCGGTATTCCTATTATCTCTTTCCGAGAAGCTAAGATGGCGTCCTCCTTATATTTGAGTTTGTCCATCATGTGCTTAAAGGACGGGTATGTCTTTCCTATGACACTAGATTTTAATTCCCGTCGTAGTCCTTGTCGCAGAAATTTCTGTAGCAAGGCGTCACGTTGGTCACCCTCAACCTCCGGGAACGCTTTGTCCACGAGGTTTTGCAAGTCGAGTCCATACAGTGCAACAGATTCGTGTTCCCCTTGTACTCGCATGCGTAACGTTATTAAAGCGTCCTCGTCCCGTTGCGATGATGAATACATGAAACCCATATTATAGCAAAGGGCTTCATAAGTTTGCTTTTGACAGTCGGGGAAGCTTTCGTATATTTTGAGGGCTTCCCCCTTCAGAACAGTTGGAAAGCAGATCAATTTCTGGTCCAGGGTCCACCCATTTGCGTCAGTCAAGTTGTCATATGTAGCCAACCAGGCTTCAAAGTCCTGTCCGTCGGCTCCTGTAAATGGTGGGATGTCCCGTACTTGAATGATGGGACCCGTCGTTGTTCGTTGCGTCAACTGCTGCAGAATTGCAACTAACGGGTCTCCCGAAACGGTAGGAGCTGGCCCATTTGTACTACCAGCCGTAGTGGCAGTGCCACTTCCTACATTCGTTGTTCCCGCCGCGCCACTTATTGGCGTTCTATTCGCGCTCGCTGGCAATGACATTTTTGAACCGAATTTAATTATTAATCCCTATTTGTTTTGAGTTTGTGTGGCGTCCGTGGTCCCAGTCTGACGTGGGTACGGATGATATGATATATAACTTGCTATATGTGTTTACTTTACCGCGGAATCCTCTACTGTTGAGCAGAAGTTCAGTTTACTAAAGTACTCGTGTACTTATTCCTTAGGTATGTGTCTGGTTGTGTGAACTTTTCGCTTCGCCTGATCACTCGTATCACATACGAGTGTACCTCCTTAACGTATTTCCACTCCTTCCAGTTTCAACGATTGTCCTTGACACTCTACCGCACGGTACTACTGAATCCAACCTGGTCTCTGATTAAACTGCAACCACGGTTACGGTAGTTAACTAGTTCCACCTCCTACCCTTGTCCTTAAACTTTCAGCTCAAGTATCCCCACTAGTTTCGAGGGAAAAGGCGACTTAGCTCTAACGGAAAGCCAATGAGATTCAGAGCCACACGAACGTCGCGACGGGGCCGTTCCATAATTGAATGATTATGTAGACACAAGCCCCCCCTTTTTTTAAAAAAAACACAAAGACGACAATAAGCCCACTCAGCTCCCGATTAGGAGGTACGTGCTATAAGATCAGGCATCCATAACTGCATTTTGCACACTTATAATAACGCCAACTGACCCGACATAAACAATCTCAACACTATAGCATACAAGTTATATTAAACAACAAAACACTATGTAATTACCAACGTTATATCTTAAAGTCACACACTGACCCTCGTCTTCCTCGGATGAGCCGATATTGATTGTTCGTGAGTGTGCTTCTTCGCTCCAACGGCGATGTATTGGTAGGCAACGATGATCAGCGGGTCCGGCTGCCGATGGTGTGGAGGCTCCTGACGATCTACTCGAGGGCGTTATGGCGCGCTAGTACTAAAGGCGATTCACGCGTCCAACCAATTGACAGTTTCGCGTAGTTCGATCAAATAGCAGCCAAAATGTCTCAAGTCCCTTGCGGAATAATAAATACCAATTTAGGCACAGACGGACAGTCCTGGATCAGAATAACGCCTGCAATTGAAAACGGCTGATTACGCTGATTACCGCCGGTATTCTCAAACACCGAATGTCACCGTTGAAAGTCAATTAGAACGACTATTACTACTCGAGCCAACGTTCGAGTACGTGAGCGCCAATTTCCGGTATATTTGTCGACAATAATCCCTGCTGAATATAATGAATAAGATGATCGCTTAAAACACTGAATAAAAACAACTGCCTCCACACCAGTATCATTATCTACATGGTAAGATATAAAAAGTTAGGCCGAAGAGATCATTCCCGCAATTTCGACAAGCACTCCTTTCATCAGCACTGCATCGGGCACCCGCCTGCACTATCCTTAAGTCAGCTCGAAGCTCACGTGATTCAAGAATGCCTCGCAAAACAACTAGGTGCACCAGCGCCACTAATGAGCGTAATTGAACATACTCTGTGTGTGTTAAGCTATTGTACTAGGCTTCTGAAGCACATGAGCTTTCTTGACACAAATAACACATTTATCCGTAAGCAGTATGAATTAATCTCGTTACAGAAAGTTAAACAATCCGATCTCTATTATATCTCCCATCAGACATTGTCGGGCCTCTTAAACACCCTTCACCTACTTCAGGGACGCTCGTGTCCCAAGGGTATGCGACAGGTCCGACACTTATTAATGTCAGACTTGTTTACTCCCCGGAATTTATTCACGCCTCACGGCGTGGCCCCCACTTAAATTATGTACTAGGACCAGTTCTGGCCCTAAGGGATCCCAGCTGCACCACTCTGGCATTTCACTGTGGTGCCCGGACAACCCCGGCTTACACGATTTCCCGGTGGACCCAGGTCTGACCGAGGGAAACCGCTTAGCTTAGCAGGCTGCCGGCGGGTTTACCAGGGTGTTCGGCCTGGCCCCTATAGTGGCCCACGTGTCAAGAGGTATGGAGGTCCCCCTGAGGGAGGGCCATCCCCTAAGCCTGCTCACAGGTAGTAAGGCTGACCCGTCATTCTCTCAATTTCTTATAAAAAGCCCTACGCCGGGGGAAAAAAAGGGGGTCTGCCGAGGGGGTATTTTCGAGAGTATATAAAGACCCAAGAGGTTATTCGGGAACCCGTGGCTAGGCGTGCTCAGAGGTGAAACAGTTTAACCTAACTTAATGTGGAGCTAAGCTAACTGGACCGGGTTGACCAACAGTATTTGACAATTAATTCGAACGTGTATTGAAATTTTTGTCTGAGTACACATAGGGACCTACGTGCCGAAATAACTTACTGGGGAGGGCGAACGGGTAAGCAAGCGCGAGCGGGGGTAGCGGAGGTATTGGGGAAAATCACATTGATGGCAGGAATGAGATCGCCTATGATTTGGGTGAGCCGTACTTTAACTAGAAGACGGGAAACAGCCTTTAGGCGACGGTTTGGGCTCAGGCGGCCGGAAAACAGCATGCATGGTGCAAGTATTATTGAGGAACAGTGCGCAGAAAGGGGACGGGAAGCTAAAGTCTAACAGCGCCGAACGTACCTAAGAGGGAACCTACGTTTCCTTGTGACCGATTGTGCTTGATTTAACTCAATCCAAGTCGCCTGCTAAATTTAACACACCACATTTTATTCCGCGATCGTCCTCTTTATGAATAAACAAAAACCGCAATCATAAAACAGAAATGCCACTCCACTGAGTGTACACAAAGCATGCCTATGCATATACACCCACCAAGCGGCGGATTTTGACTTTCGGGATACTCTATACATACGCAACAATGGACCGTACTGTGAACTAGCCTTTGACCTTTTCTTAGCATGGCAAAAACGATTCAAGCCGGCCTTTTAGGTTCGTCGCGAAATTCCTAACGATTTACTACCCCATTTGGGATGACGAAACTGTTCTGTGAGCTCCGTTGGAGCTCTTTTAGAAGCGCGAGACCCTCGGTCCCAAAGTTTTCCTTTTAAGCCTTAAACTTTATTGAGCTCCTCATTAGAAAACACGTGCCCAACTATAAGTTCTTTGGTGGCCATCTCACAATTTTTGTCGGACGTACCTCCGAAATTTTCCTATGAAACTGCTTTTACTCGAATCTGCTCGACTTAACTAATAAAGCGCGGCCCAGCACTTGTGGGAGCGTGGGGCATCCGCTGGACGCCACAGCACCCACAAGGGCTGCCCTTTAGTGCTTAGGCCTACGCGAGAAAACTTTTCTGAAGTGCTTAAAGTGAAATCTCTGGGTGGTCCTCTTCCACGCGTCCGCAGTGTGAAGAATACACCCAGGTTGGTCCTGAATGCAACGCATTCGCTAATCCTACAAATTTGAAAGAATGAAAAAATGAAAACTCTCCCGCCGGCTAAACGGGCACGTGTCACTTGCCTATTTCAAAAATATGACAATCTCGCAAAAATGCCTACATACGTCCACCGAGCGTTACCAAACACCACCCGGCGGACGGGGAACCAGTCGAGAACACCTGCACTCCTTATCCCTTTTTCCACAATTTTGACCCTAATTTTTCTTTGTTTCTGTCCAGAACTCAGCCCCCTCTACCCCCAGCGCGGGCGCAACACTTACGGGAGCGCGAGGCATCCGTTGGACGCCACAGCACCCGCAAGGGCTGTCCCTGGTCCTAAGCTCGGTCAAAACATCCAAAACATCGGCCCTAGAACTGGAGAAGCACTCCACACGCGTCCGCTGTGCAGAGCACTTCCCCAGGGCACGAAAGCAAAACGCAAACAAAACAAAACAAGAACAGCTCTGGCGACAACCGCCAGCAAAACGCGGCAACTCTTAAACACGACGGCCCGACTGGTCCCGTCTTCAAATCGCTCTATCTCCTTTTATACCTTGCGTTCTAGTCCCCCCTTTTTCTGAGCTAGCCCTTATGGTAAAATATAGATATACATAAACAGCGTAAATGTACATTTAAACAAAGCAGCCAAGCTGAAAAACAAAATTCATACGACGTCGCCGCTTAACGTATGTACATAACAACAATACCACCGACGGCCCTCGCTACGGTACAGATATAGCCAAACAACAAGATGTGACCGAGGCTCGCCAAATGGACAAAACCGCCCGCTGGTCGGTGCGGCAAAACTTTTAGGGAGAAATATAACGGCGCTCAGGGCGTCGTTTTGCTTATAGGATCGGCAGGCTTTTCTGATTCGAAGTATTGCAGGAACAGCAGGC
>JASANE010004202.1:0-13942 GCA_030248225.1 Trileptium ribeirensis | reverse complement strand
ATTGCTATTGTAGCACTGCCAAAATTTGAATTTCCCGCATCGGCAACTGTTAAAATTTAACTTATTATCGTTAGAAGACAACCATAACCTTAACCGCTTAAATCAGTCCGCCAGGACACTATAGTCTGCTGTATATAGTCAACGTAGACTAGACAGATTATCCAGAGAGCTACACTCGGCTGCAACGAAAACATGTGCAGCTAGCTAGCTTGTGCTATAGCAAATTTCCATTGAAGCCACTTTGATAGCCGGACTAAGTCAGGCTGCACTCAACTTATCGTAAACGAGTCAGAAAAATATATTTCTTTTATACATCTAATTATAGATAGTGTCCGTGACACCGTTATTCCGCGAAGGAGAGGTAGCTATATGGTGTCGCCGATACCGTAATGTTATGGTGCATTACTCAAGCCTAACATTTTCTCTGACCACTGATCAAAAATTACCTTCTATTATATTCTCTTAGAACCATATAAAGCAATAATTTCAAATTTTCTACAGAACAAGATGTAACAAACGTATGTGTAGTAAAGGGAGGCGACTGGAGACACGACGAAAATGTTTATTCTACGCTCCATACGTTGTAAGCTCATTAAATTTGACGCAGTATGCGCAAGGGCGTATAGTGGAAGACATCTTTTGCTCTGTGTGTCCAAAAACCGACATATTGATCGATAAATAATCATTATTAGCTTCCTCAGCATATTTAAAGTTTCAGAAAGGCAATAATGCTATCGCAATACATTACGTAAGTTTAACGTAAAAGTTATTTTTCAAAACATTTTCAATCCACTATACCTTCATTTCTTCCTTCATCTGTTTTACTATATATATATAAGTTTCGAAGACCAGATTCCGGTCTCGAATCCGGTTTAAATGAACGGTTTCGGTTACTGGTTCCGGTTGTTCCCTGCTATATATAGGTCTTGTTTTGGTTCTAGTTGTCATGAAATGCACTGCTGCCGATAACTTAGTGAAGCGAAAATTTTGTCAAATATGACAGAAATGGATATTTTTTGAAGTAACTTGCGGAGAAGAGTCAAGCGATACCAAAATTTTCCTTCAATCTGCAAAATTATATTATAAAAATTATAAACTTCTTGCTGGTAGATGTGTGTACTAAAAACCCAAAAAATTGTACTGGCATGTGCTGTTCGATTTCATCATCTCGGCGGTACGATAGTATGAGAGTAGACAGGCTATAACTCTAAATGATTTTAACATTTAATGTTTTTAAACGTTTCGCTTAACAAAATTAAAGCAGCAGTAATAGTGATCGGTCTAGCGCTTTTACAATATGCTGTGTAGGTTTAGTTGGTTATCTGCTTTCGGTCTTGAGACGTGGGAGAATTCTTATTTCAGTACTAATTACACATTCTAATTCTATTAGCCCTTTACAGCTACATTAATCATATGTCATACTGACTGTATATATCAGCTAGTTCATTATATTTGCATACATACACGCATATGTCTTTGTGTTAAACGTTTCTGTCTTTTTGTTTTACCTCATATAATAATTGTTGTCGTGTAACTCCGAAAACATAGCATTAAGTTTAAAAAAATTATTGTATTTTTATGTCTTTTATAGCTTCGAAGCGATTATAAACTTGTGTTATATAGAATTTTTTGGTGTTTTTACTCTATTGTACGTTGAATGCACAGTAATGTCTTAATTGCAGCCTTTAGAAATGTCGAGCTGTGTTTGTTGCTATCCAGAAGCGAACCGATAAACTGCGTGTTCGACAAACTCCCCTGGACCATTCCACTGCGACAGTTAGTGGCCGACGGAGTTGTCAAAACCGGTTACCAATATATTAAATGATAAACAGTAATGCATCCAGTTTTATTTCAATTTTACATGAGCCAGATTTTTCTTTTGTAATAGTATAACTAGAAACAGCCATTATCACGTTGCACATTGAATACTGAAAAGGAGCGCAAAAACTGCATTTGAAGGTGTGTGGCGGACTCACGAGTGTGTTTCGATTGGCAACTTAGCATATCAATGAGCATTACAAAATAGTGTATCAGTCACATATCTATTTATATGAGTAAATAAATAACATAATCCTTTTACGCAGTATTGAAAACCTTAATATTAGCTAAATTGCTTAAACATATTTTGAAACTTCAAAAACATGTATGTTTTAATGTAAGAATTCAATAGGATGCAGTGTCCATTCCAAAACTGCGATGCCAGTCGCACACTTCTATAATGACAAATTCCACAATTTAAAGTATTGGATTTTCAAAATACAGATTGGTTCAGTTTAGTTGGTCCATGGGATATTATGGACCACTAAACAATATGTATGTAGTAGTTACAGATATATATCATGAATAAATATCATCATTTTTTACAATCTTTAATTCAAAACCTTTAATTTTGTACATCTATTATCCCAAAATCTTGCTATTTACATGGATTCAGGGACTTTTTTGAGACTTCGTTTTTGCCATACCTTCCTAATCATGAGTGTGAAAAAGTTTTGTTCAGTACAGTTGCAGACTTCGAAGGAATAATCGGAATTTCACATTTTTGCTCCAAGTATATATTGTTAAAACATACAATTCTTATATACACAGTAGTCAATTTCTTTTCATGATTGGACTAAACAATTTTGTCTCAACAAATTGCCATCTAAAACGTAGGTACCATACGTAGTTACTTTATAATTTTTTCGTCGTAACCCTGTGATAGTTCTTCTTTTTAACTTAATAACATCAGGTGTATGTTTGCTGCAGCTGTTTGACCCATTCACACAGCTGCATATGTTGAAGCTTTTTAAAACCTGTGCAACCAGAAATACATAGTAAGGTAAGGTAAGGATTATTTAGTTGGAAATTTCGAACCTGGATATGGCATCAAAACATAAGCGATTTCGAGTATTTTACATTGCTGCAAGCTTGCCTAACATAAACTGCGTCAATAATTTTGTACATCAGTTTACACTGAAGTCATGTGCTTTCGGTGCAATGCTATCAAGAGCTGCGTTTTTGATAGTGGGACTCCTACAGAATAGTATATTGACAGCAGTCGGTCTATTAGCTCGAGGCGAGGGAAACAGAAATTACCCATTCTATGCTCCATGCTTGGTGTGCACATTCAATGTGATATATTTTACGCAGCGTTGCATAATCGAAGGCTTTTTGTCGCTTTGGTAGACCACGCAACCTGAATTCACGACATGTTAACCGATAAATATAGCATTTTTAGCTTTCTCAGCATCTTCAAGGTTCCAGAAGCGTAACAATATCATAGCAGTACATTAAGGTTAACGTAATGATTATTTTCCACACATTACAAATCCACAACGGCTTAATTTCTTCTTGCATATGTTTCTTATATGTAGATTTGTAAGAAGAGGTTCCGATTTCGTTTCCGTTTTAAACTTATAGTTCTCGTTACTGTTTCCGGTTCACGTAAATTTCGGGCCCCATTATTGAGCGGAGCGAAGCGTTTTTGTTTTCGTCAGAGGGTTAAAAATCCGCATCGCCCGTCCGTTGAACTCCTCAATAACTACTAGGCCGATTAAAAAATTGTTTGAAAGGTCTAATATCTTTCAGGTGCAAGATACAGATACAGTTTCTGTCAAAATTTGTATTAAATTAGGAATTCACTAATTAGTTAAACGTGTTAGTATTTTTAGCATTTTCAAGCAACACTTGTATATTTTGCAATGAATAATTAGTGTAAAACTATTATTTTAGTGATTATACTATGGTGTTTGTTACTGCTCGAGGATGTTAAAACATGCTAATTAATTTGTTAATTAGCTAATTACTATTTAATTAGCTAATTTTTGAAAATTTTCAAAGTGCTCAGAAATGAGAAAAAATTGCACACGGGGGTTTTCGATGTCGCTGACCACGAATATGTGATTTTTGAAGCACTAAAACATGGCCGTATATGCTAATCAGTTAATTTCAGCTAATTTTATGCAAATTTTAAAATCACACCAAATTGCTCCGCTTACTTTTGTAATTTATTACTTTACTAGTTCCATGTTGTTTCGACACGTCCGCATTGTATTCGTAGGAGGTCTTAAGAATGAATTTGAGATGTTTCTTAAATTTCACAGTACATTGACTTTACTGAAATGAAGCCGTTTCATAAGTTATGATAGGTACAGTTTTATTTGCATTATATTGATCATTGTACGAAGCGGTTTCTTTGGCATGGTAATGCATGTGCTGCTATGATGGTGTCTTTCTGGAATTTTAAAGGGCCCAAGAAGGTTAATCTAATGCTATTGGATAGCGAAACTTTAGTTATTTGTTATTTTTCTTCATTAGGAAATGTATGTGGGTATGCAAAGTGTGTATAGTTTTGAGGTTGCGAATACGTGTTGCAAGTGCCAATAACAGCCTGAATGCACTGGATAATGCATTTCAGGTGTCGATTGCAAAACCGTAGTCGCTCACGCCGCTTGCCCCTTTCCTTCCCCGCCTCCGACTTCTAGTTTAGATGTCGTTACATAATTATACATCTCAATTGCTTAGTTTTGTCGCAGAGAGCGCGGGAAAAATTGTGTGAGATTGCAAGAGTCATACACAAATCAAGAACATCAAGGAATCGTCTTTTTAATAGAATCTGTTACGGCCATAAACTTATGCTCTAAATAAAGAAGCACATTTGTTTAATTAATGTCACACGTGCCCATAGGGGTATGGGCGCTGGCTACTCCCTGATTGTGCACACCTTACCATTCCGCCTACACGTAATCCTGACCCTGGCCACTCTACTCTTTCTGTAGGAACATCGCTCGAGCCGATGGACATTAGACACATATGAATTAATTGTAACAGGTATAATATGTATCAAGCGTGGTACAAAATGTTCCTCTGCTGCAAGTGGGTAGCAGTGGTTCAACTTTTGGCAAAGCTAATTTGGGCATCATGCTCGTTCTAAGTGCATGGTTAAGTCCAGAGCAAATAGGTCACGTCAAAGAGCACATTCGTTACTGTTCAACATCTTTCCTCGATGTGAGAGGTAAGTTGAATGCAGCGATCTTAATGTGTAAATTTGCCTTAATTAATATTTATTATACATGCATATTTGCAGACTTGAAAATGTGTCAGCAGTTAATTGTGCTTGGTTTAGGAAGTGGAAGTAAAATAGGTATCCGTGTTGAATATTTCAACAGAAATATAGTTTACTATAATATGGATACAGATATTTTCAATTTTATACACGCAGGTTGCCACACCTTTGACTATTTAACATTACGATTTGACATTACAATTGGAAGTGATACTCGAACAGTGTTTGAGCTTTGTTTCATTTGTGGTATTCGCTTACGGGCAAACACTTGTGACTGATTTCATAGAATCGCAGTTGGATTGGTCTCGGGTGCACGTTGATCATCGCAGCAGCTAGACCTGTATGGCCGCAGTTGCGAAAACATTGCAAATGGCGCAAGTACTTGAAATATTTTGAAAATCATGGAATTGTTGATCCGTGGAATATGTGGCAGGCGGCGGTGTATTAACGGTTGTTCTTTAAGTACGTGACGATAAATCCACGTTTTTGCCGCATGGAGAAAGACTTTGTAAGCCTTCAGATTATTGACCAGCATATACCCGATATATTCCAGTAGCACATGTGTAGTCGGAATGGGGATAAGAAAAAAATTTTTAGTACAATTTCGGACTTGTGTTGAGTGTGAAATGGAGTGCCTTTAATTGTGTGCTTAAAAACTCCAGAGCGAACTAACAGCGGCCGGCCAATTCGGAATTTTTGGTTAAACTTAGTGTCAATTATTAATACATACATAATTTGTCACTAAAACGTATATATATAGAGTTGTCTATTGCTATGCGTTTTGTCTGTATCCATTCGTTTGATGTATATACATGCGTTCGTTCAGGTCTTGTACCACTTGCTGTGAGTATTTTAATTTTGTTGTTTCTTTTTTGTAAATAATGTATCGGTTTATGTATGATGCACGTATATATAATTATTAAAACTGATTGAAACTGTAAAATTAGTGCATTGTTGTCAAACATCGAACGCGCATGTAAAGAATCTATTAGACTAGTTTATCTAATTTGTTACGAGGTCATTGTTGCAAAATCATTTTGCATTTTTAATGCAAATCGTCCGTGTCTGTCATGAAGCCATCACATTGGTTTTATTTAAAACTTGATCGTCCGTACGCGTATGCTTACTAATATCTGAAAACACATATCTATTAAGGCTCGGCTTCTGTCTATGTAATAAACCATTGTTATTTTGTGTATGCACAATCATGATAATCAGATACAAGATGAGAATAGTTTGTGTTTTGCTTTGACTCTAGTGTGGGTCGATTAATATATTTGGGGAATGCGCTTGTGCTTTTAACAATTTGGGTTTTATTTTCTTTTCAAAAGTCAAAGTCAAAAGTTTATTGAACATTAAGATTACGTGCATACAGATATACATGGCACACTGAAATAGTCAATAAATTTGAAGTGTGAATATGCAGCAACCAAGAATATTCAATAAAAAGGTTAGAAAGGGGAAAGAGTCCTACTCTTACATCTAACCTAAGTTCCGGTTATAGTAGAGATATCGATTCAAGTTGATGTCCTTTTCCAACTGATTCTTAAAAGTTCTTAAATTCGCTGAACATACGACTGAGCTAGGTAAACAGTTCCATATATCAACATGGAGCAGAACAAAGTTATTTCTTGCTGTATTGGTGTGCCATATACGTTTTACAAGTTGTTTACCGTTTCGTCGTGTACTGGTATTTTGCGAAAACATGAAAAGGTTTTTACAAGCATTTACATCTCCGTTCAGGCATTTAAAAATCATGCAGAGGTCAGCTCGCAGACGCTGCAACTCTAAGGGTTCATGGTTGTAAAGTCTTAGGCGCTCTTTGTAACTTATAGGAGCATCGTTGTTTCTATAATTTAGTCTTCGAGTAAAATATCTCTGTACGCGTTCAATTTTTTCTATCTCCATTAGGGATGTGGATGACCAGACTGACGATGAATATTCCAAAAGAGGTCGAATATAAGATTTATAACAAAGCAGTAAGGCATGTGGGTCACAGTTTATAAAACAACGAAATAGCATGTTAGTAATACTATACGCCTTGGAAGTGATTGCATTTATATGAGATCAAGTATCAAATCGTTTTTGCAAAGTCAAATACTATATCTACATCCTTTTTAGAATCCAGAGCAGCCGACCACTCATATACAGTTTCCAATAGTTGAGAACAAGTGGATTTTTTGGACACAAAAGCGTGTTGCTCAGGTGATATCAAGCTGTTTTCTTGCAAATATGATTTCAGAGAATCACATATTATGGTTTCCATAACCTTACAACAACAAGACAATAAAGAAATAGGACGATAGTTCAAAGGTTCACATGAATCTCCTTTTTTGTATACTGGCACAACGTTCGATTGTAACCACGCTTTTGGTAAAACGCCCTGCACAAATGATTGTTCAAAAATGTGTGAAAGCGGTAGTGATATCGCAACTTTTAGTTGTTTTAAGAGAAACTGACTAAAGCCATCAGGAGTATTGCTATGCTTAGGTTTAAGCTTGTGCAACGCCTTCCATACCACTTGCGGGCTAAAAGAAAGCCATGAAATATGGCTTTCTGTCACATGATGAACATCAGAAGTTACTGAGTCGTTATCAGAAACAAAAACAGAAGCAAAGCTTCAGCCATAATTTCACAGCACGCGGAGTTATAGGCACAAAGAGCACCGTTAGGTGCTTTCAGAGCCATTACTGTACTTTTACGGGACAATTTGCAATTGACGTAGTTAAAAATTGAATTCCTGTTAGAATTTTTGATGACACAGTTTTCTCAGTATTTTATGAATTTATCAATAACTTTCACGCATTTTTGCTAAAAAGTTAATATTCGTGAAAATTGTGTGTCTTTTTGGCTAAATGCCAGAATTTATTTTTATGATTTAACATTTTTCTAATGTGAGGCGGGTACTTAAACTTGCGCTTTTTAACTTTCTTTGGAACAAAAGTTTCAATAACATGTACAATTACCGACCAAAATAAACACCATTTCTTTTTCACATTGAACACTGAATAAAACATATAATCCCAATTATACTGAGACAGATGATCAGAAATAACAGAGTAATCAGCATTTCTATAGTCATAATATATATCAACACAAGACCTATGTTCACCAACCGCATTACGTACAATATGGAAATCAATAGATATGTGATCGGAAAACATATCGCCTTGTGAGACATTGCTAACATTCAACAATGAATTTGTTAGGACTAAGTCAAGCGTGTTGTCGCCCCACGTAGCAAACTGAACCAACTGAGTAAAACATTTTTCTATAGCAAATTCTGCAAACATAGCAGCTTGGCCATGTTAGCGAGCTCCAGTTTATTTCAGGAAAGTTAAAGTAGTGTTATTGGACAGTTCACTTGGCAAACCTCGTTCATCTGATCAATTAGATCCACTTGATATTCAAGAGTGCTATTTGGAGGTCTGTAAACACATATTAATCTATGCTTATTTGGTATATACAAATCTACGCATATAATCTCTAAATTTATGTTAGAACAATTAACAGGCAATGATTTCACAGAGTAATGCACAAAGATGTCAACTCCTCCTTCACAGGATTTTGCCCTATCTATGCGGAACACTGAAAACTCTCGACAGTTAATCATTGTGTTTGTAAATTCGTCGTGTAACCATCTTTCACAGAAAGTAATAATTTTAAAGTTTCCGCTGTTAAGAAGGCACTCCAATATTGTTACTTTATTTACTAAGCTTCGCGCATTAGCTAATTTGCAGTTGCAGGGTATTGGAGAAGCATTTTTTCGCGTACGACTCGCCTCCATATCTATTTTTCCGAACTAGAATAATGGCTTGACTCCGCCATACAGCTGTTTACGTGGACTGTAATGTTTCTACCGGCTCCTTCAAGCGAATATTCTACCACATACCTTTTGCCACCAACGAGCTTGTTGTGGTTCATAAAACATCCCTTATATTCAGTTACAGTTTTTCGTTCAAAACGACTTATTTGGTGCGATTTTGGGATCATTATTGAGTTCAGAATTCACACTCTGAGCCTTTTTGTACAAAAACGATAGACGAATGCGCTCCTCGATTGTCATTGCACGCCGGAGAAAAATTCCTTTCCACTGTTCGCTGCATTTCAGGTTGTGGGCTTCACGGAGCACAGATTTCAGCACAGTAGAGGAGTAGAATCTTACTTTAAGCAGTCGAGGAACTGAATTGTTTGAATTAGAAACTGATTCAGGTCGCTGTCTTTTCGATTCAATTGTCCCCATTCTGAAGACTGATTCCACAGCAGCACTCTGGTCCAAATACTGAACTATTTCAGATCATGATCGTGATCAATTTCCGTGAGTCCCTTAATTACAAGACATCGGCGATGAGGGTCTCCCTCAGCTGTGTTGATATTGGGACCGAAATTTGTTCTATGAGCAATGTTTCCTGATACAACTTCTGCAAACGACAGCGGTTGTGATTGTTCATTGGCGGGCGCATTGTCTGTTTAACTTGCGGTATTTAAAGAGTGTTTGATCGCAGCAATAGATGACGTGATTTCATTCATTTGCGCTTGCATGGCGATAAAACGTGCATTAATGGTGTACGGTTCTGCAGCCACAGGGGTTGTCTGGCGTGAAATGTTTTGACAGCTGCTACAAACTACTTGCACAAAAGAATTTCCTTGTATTGCGGAAATGATTTGTGCGTTAAGACCGGTACATGAGTAGTGTATCCACCCATCGCAGCTTTCATATGCGAAACAGTCGTTTCCACCCTCGCGTTGACATTCGCCCTCTCCAGTCCGAAAATCACCAGTTTTGGAACATCCAGAGATAATATTTAACCTTGCAGTTCAGTTTGCTGAGGAGGTTCACAAAATTGATTTATAATTATAAAGGGCTATTAATACCGAAAATCGTGAAAAAATTCCCTATGCATGTTAAGCTCTATATACTATTCGATACATTGACGACATGAGTCGAGTGATGCTAAAATATTGTCACGATCGACTTTGGGTCTAGATTGATTATAGAAATTAATCGTTAACTGATGAAACAATTGAACACGATTTGCACCTTTCGACTCGATTCGTCAACGCTGTTAGAGCTGTTTATAAAATTATATATATAATTATACATACCATTACATTAAGCATACAATTATTAATGGAGAAAATTTTTGGAAATTTAGGTATGAAAAAATCTTTGGAAAGTTTAGAAATCTGATTTTTTGTTGTGAATATGGCCGAAATGTATATACATTTTTCGAATCGCAATGTAGAGTCAATCTTACTAACGTTGTAATACCAAGACATGATTTTCGTGATGGCTGTTGAGTACCTAAAACCCACACCAGTTTCCTGAACTTAAATATGAGACAAACATTGGTCTGCGTTTGTGTTGCTGTGTTTCACAAAATATTAGTAAGGCGTTTGAGCGTGAAGAACTTTACTCTGGCGCTGTTTGTTGCGGAAGCTGTTGTCGTAAAATGATGGGGTTTGCCGCAAAGTGTTGAGCAGCATTCAATTCTGCATGTCCCGTTGACTGACCAGCAGGACTTATCCACATTAGTTACACTTGCACAAAGACTGTAAACATTTTCAAGTGGCTTTGCACTCAACTGCCGTTCTGCACCATTATAAAGGCAGAATATGTCTGAGCATATTTTTTCGCTTTTATAGGACGACTGCTTTTGACGCTTTATTTGTCACTGTGACACTTTTTAACAAGCTACAAATGTATGACACAGCGGAACGCTAAAATTCTATGTTTTCATCAACTACACTAATAAAAAACGAGCGATGCTAACTTCACTACCGTCTTCTAAATTGAAGGTGTTTTAATATGTAATGCACGAGTGAGCGAGAAACAGAAGAAGAAATACAATTTCAGTTCAGTTGTGCAGTTGTTTATGTTTGAGATATAAATGTTCGGATCTATATTTTTGTTGTATATTATACAAGTGACCTATTGTGACATCTGACAAGTGGCCTTCCTGTGGTAATGGCGTGTGTAGATTTCGTGTGAATTTTTAGATAAGCTGTATATACGCCCAGATACGTTCGTTTTTTCTAAACCAAAGCCAGTGTTGACGAATTCAAGTGTATTGCATTGAAATATCGCATGCAGGCATGTCGACATGCGAAACTTCTTAACAGCCCACGTTATATGTCCGCAAAGAGCGTATTTATATTTTGACATTCATATCGTCGTGATATTACTGTGGAATGCGCTCCTGATACGAAATAGACGACGCACCATGTTTGGTATCTTGTGTCAACCAAATCGTTCACAACTGTAAGAAAGCTGGCTCATTTGTAATCTTTTTTTGGTATTTTTATATCAATGGCGCTGTTTACTTGTTTCCGAATCTAACTCATAATCCATTAATCACTGGGAAAAGGCGGCGTCCAATTTTAATACAGCAGAACCGATGTTTCTGCACGTAAGAAATGATTTAGGAGGCGACCACAACTATAATGCAGTAGTCACAATGATGTCTAAAGTTTTCATTCAAATTTTACAAAATTAGCTAGTCAATCACAAATTTTGCTGAAGCTAAAGTTTGTTAATTTACCAAAACTGATAGTAACTGTGTATGTCTCTGTTTAAAAATATTGAATTTATTCTGTTATAACAGTAGCAGCGTGCGTTTTGCTCGACGGTACTGACTTTCACCTGCTGCGGTTTTGCAACTTGTACAGATATAATATTATGTGCATACTTTATCTGTTTGCGAAATTGAGTTTCGTTTTTACTAAAATAGCATGTATTAAACAAATAATATATATATTTATTGTTGCAAATTTAGAAGAGTTATTATTTATTAGATTCAGTATCGGTATTCCTAACGTTTCCTTCTCATGTTTTATTACGCTATTATTGTTTGTTGACTAGCAAAGCAAGTATATAAGTAGTGCCATAGTTTTACTGTGTACAGATACAGAAATGCATCTTGAACAAGGCTAATAATGTCGCCAAAATATTCTTGGTTATAAGTTTTACGTTTGTAATAGGCTATGTTTATCTGTGATTGGACAAAGGAACTGAAATCCGAAAATAGTGTGTTTGAAATCCACCTCTGTGGATATTTTTATGAATAGTGTGTCAGGAACTCACCTCTATCGATATATTTCTGATATGATTCTATGCTTGCTCGAAAAACGTTTACACTATAAAGTCAAGCCACAGAATAATCCAAACTGGGCTTTTCTCTTTGGTTTAAGGCTTATGTCGCGTTAGCATTTAGCTAATCATTTTAGTTTGATTCAGTTACACTGCTGAGCTGATATTCATGCATTGTGGCTTCGTGATTTTCGTTTTACTGGTTTATAAATATTTGAAATTGCTGTTAAAAATTTTCCGATGTTGCTGAAAAGAATGACGAATACTTTCATTCTCATCTGCAATCGGTACACTGTTTTGGAACACTCACTGTATCTTATAACATTCCCGTTGAACAATACCCGATTTCATCGTTTTCATTCTGTGCGTTAAATTTTTGGACCTGCGTTTATAAAGGTTTTTATCATTGCTAAACGCGGTAGCATCATTCATTGTGTCGTAAACATACCGGGTCTGTCCTTAAAGACCCCAACCCAAAATTGGTCACTTTTAAAGATACATTAGAAATTTTGGTACATTCGCCTGAGCTCGACGAGGCGGTTCAGAAAATACCCATTACGACATTTTTTAGATTGTTGGGATGCCCTGTTTAATTTATATATATATGATTTTCTGGTCGATATGATATTGATGCAAGGAGTCTGCTGGTGGTAAAATAGCTTCACTTCATGAATAAAGGAGTTATTGCCATTGATATAAATCCTAAGCCTAAATCGTTAAATGATCCGATTCAACTCGTTTTACCGCCGTTCGACTCATCTTATCAAGGCGGTTCGACTGATGAATGCTATATAATTAAGCGTTTACTGACAAATTTTTTTAAAATTTGGGTACCGAGGGAGGTCCACCGCTAAATCAAGAAATCGAAATAAGTTTGATAAATATTGGCAAGATACACACAAATTAGCTGACTCATCTCGTGGTGCTGATTGCAATGGTACCAAAATCTTCATTATATTTTGAAAATTCATTAAGTTATGGCTGGGGGTCTTCTAGGAAAGACCCCATAACCTGCATACCTATTTTGGAATGGTCACTTCATCCGTGCCATTCACAATCAACCAGCCTGACTTTGTGCTTTGTGACCTAATGCCATTTGAATTCTATTATAAAGTAAAATAAGTACTTGGCTACCATTGCCTGTGTACTCGTGGGTTGGCCCAACACCATTTAAATCACAAATATCAATAACGCTATCAAATCAAGAAACTTAGTTAAAATTTGGAAGATTTCATTTTTGTATGCTTTTCAAACTTGAAGCTTGAAAACAACTGTTTTGACAAATAATTAAGGTATAGCTATAGTTGAGAGGCTTCTCGAGTTAATATAGCTTGCTAGATTTTTTGATTCATCACCTGTGAACAGAGTTGTACCGTAAAACGTCAATGTACTCGAAATGCACCAGCACGATATGTACCCACGATAAAGAGGAATTTTTGTGGGAATCTTCGGATTGTTTGATGTCCTTCTAAAGGACAATAAGTTAGCATATTTAACAAAACGGGTTTGAAAAACTCTTTCCGTCAGCAGTGTGAGATAAAACGGATAAAGAATTTTTTGTCTAACCCCTCTCTGTTACAATCACGCTGCACCATTGTTGCAATAAAATAGTTAAATTTGTATGTTATTAATCGTTAGTAATGTAAATGTTGGAAGTTCGTTCCCAAAACCTGACTTATTATATGGCGAAAACATGAAAATTTCAGAAATCTTGCCTTATCATGAAACATATCGCCCGGTTGATTAGGCTAAAATGATTAGAACAAACTAAAATTACGGATCCTTCGAAGAACCTTTTCTGGGAC
>JASANE010004201.1:0-63946 GCA_030248225.1 Trileptium ribeirensis | reverse complement strand
TTTCCCTCATCTAATGGGCACACAATCTGTATTCTGGACGACTTAATGATCGAGGCAGCAAATGACAAAAAGTTGGTAGTAGCGTTTTCTCGCATGCGTCACAACAAACTAAGTACGATATTTGTAACCCAAAACTTGTACCATGAAGCTAAGTAAATGCGCACCATTACACGAAACGCACAGCATATGGTTCTATTTCCCAATTTCCGTGATCAGTCAATGATACATACCCTGGGAAGGCAAATGTGGCCTTCTAAATCAAATTTTCTCTCAAGCGCATTTGAACAAGCAACAAGGGAACCGTATGGTTATTTATTTCTTGATCTAAAACCAGCTACGGAGAGTGTACTAAGGGTACGACAACGTATTTTTCCTGATAACAGTCAGATGTTTGTGTATTCTTAAAAAGGATTTCTTCATAACATAATTAGCATTATGTCTCGAAATATTGAACGTAATCTAACAGCACTGCAGTTTCTTGAGTTATCTTCAGCCAAAGTTGCCTCTGCTGCAATTAAAGTTGCACCTCAGCCTTTACTTAACACATTTACAGAAATTGCATATAATATCATGCAAAACACCAAAACCAAAAGGAGAGTTCTTAAAAGTATAGCAAGCAAACGTATTTTAGTTTCTAAAAAGAAAAAGTTACTCAAACCTACTGCGGTTAAACATTTCATTATTTTAATAAACATTATGGCACGTAAGATGACAGTGGTACCGGTTAGCTGGATGGATATTATGAAGAATAGTGGATTACAAGATAAAGTACCAGTAACAATATACGAAAGCAAAGAAAAACCAGACTTTTCACTTATGTTTCCTAAACATTTGCAAAATAAAGCTAAATTAATGTTAAACAATATAAAAGATTTAAAGTTGAATGATAACAACCAAGTGATTTATCCGGATAAAACTGTTGGTTCCAACATATTTGATTTGGTAAAGTACTTTATATCAGATGTAAACATTTCACCCCCGCGACCTTTAGACTCTGAAAAGTTTGAAACACTTCTTAGAGGAGTACCTTTATCAGCTTTTGGAAGGGGGAGAAAGGTAAAGTAGCTGAGCTGAAAACCAAATGGAGAACACTTTATTCTTAAAAAGACAATAAAGCGTTTATTTATCAATCATGGAAATTGTTGTTGTTTGTGACTTGAGCGAACCAGTTGTCGAGCTTCCAACAGCATTTTGTGCAACTAAGGTTAGAGTGCTGGATATAGGGCTTCCTGAAAAGTATGTAAACATAGAAGGAGGTACCATTGAATACATTTCAAACAAATCTTGGAAACAATTTACGGTTGAACGGGGATATTATACAGTTAATAATCTCTTATCATACCTAAACATGTTCAGCACAAGCACAGAGTTTACAGTTAACCCATGCTGTGATATAGTTAGTGTATATTTGCTAGATAACTCAGAAATAAAAGTATTTCCTGAAATTCAGGTGATGTTTGGCTTTGAAAATGCACATTTAAAAAATGGTAAGCACATTGGGGATAAATGCTTGGATCTTGGAAGATACAAACCTACGTTTCTAATGGCTTCATTTGTGAAAGATCGATTGGTCAACGGAAGATATAAACCATTGTTACATGTAATTTCAGCACCCAAAAATACCATGTCGTTAGACATGAATAATTGTATGTTTAAAGTGCTTGGTTTTGAAGTTGTTGATTGTAAATTCAAACCCGTGAAGTTCTCTCATGGAGCGAAAATGGTTATTCGGTTGTGGTTTAGTTCTTAAAAAGGATTAATGTAAATAGAATACATGCTAAAAATGGCGCTACCTTTGTGCTTCAATTTGTCAAAACCACTTGACGCGGTAATTGTAAAGAAGAAAAGTCTTAAAAAAGATCGTAAGAAGAGAAAGAAGAAAAATGGCAAACGTATGCGGCGTCGAAAAACTTAACTGGCAGGGGAATCAATACCCCGTTCAGCAATCGATAATCTCAACACAACTGGTTGAAGTGGCATGTGAAAAAAACGTTACCAAGCATCGACACGGATGATTCATTTCGTTTTAAAATTGGTGAAAGTGCTTTTGATTTAGTTGATATTTCAGAAATATTTGTATATATTGAATTTCAAATACTGAAAGGTGATGGTAAGGAGATTAAGGACGCAAACCTTAAGTTTGCACCATGTAATATGTTTGGTTATGCACTATTCTCGTCAGTTGAAATGAAAATCAATGGCGAACCTATCACATTCAACCAAAAGCATTACCCGTGGATGACATATATATTGTATATGTTACATATGAGTGAGGAACAAAGAAAACAATATTTAGCGGGATGTCTCTACAAACCAGATCAGACGTACATGTTTGATGATCTACAAGATAATGAGGGTTCCGTTTATAGAAATGCGCTGACTGCAATGTCACAAAAATGTGAACTTTACTTTCCTATCATTACAGACGCACATTTGACACCCACCTACCTACCCCCGAAAAGTAGACTAGAGTTGAAATTTACTCGAAGCTCACCATCTCTAATACTGCTGCATGAACCAACTAAGAAATTGTTAGTACGGATAAATGATTTTAAACTCTATATACCTAAAGCAAGACTAACAAAACAAGCTCTCGAGTATCAAGATAAAATTTTAAATAGTAGTGGGGTTAAATTTTCTAGTATACGGTACAAAGTTCAAACACTTTCAGTAAATAAAGGGTTACAGAATGTGGATTGGACAATTTTCGAAGGAGCACTACCACGTAGAATATACATTTGGGGAATAACGCAAGAGGCATACGCTGGAGCACCAAAGTCAAATTTATTTAAATTAAGTTTACCAGATATGAATAGTTTTACCGTGTTTATGAACGACGATAGATACCCATGCAATATATCTCTACCGTGCAAAGCTGGTAATGATATGAGGTTGTTTTATAATACATTGCATGCATTAAATAGCAGAACAGAAAATTTGGGATTAACTGAAGTTGGTTTTAGACAAGGTGCAGGCTATCAGATATTTTGTATTGATTTGAGCAGAGATCACAGTAGCGATTGCAATTACCTTTCAAACCCACCAGATGGGCAATTGAGGCTTTCTATCGATTTTGCGGAAGAGCTGAAAAAGGCTATTGTCATTTTCGCAATGGGAGAATTTACAGCTGAACTGAACATTAACTCAAATAAGGAAATATTTTGGAATAAAATGTCTTAAAAGGTCTAAAAATGCATTTACATCAAGCATGGATAAAAAACGTTTTATTGCATTACATGCTGCATTACTTATAACAATTATTGGTGAAACGGTTATATTGTTGTTACGTGTAAAGTGTAATACATGGAACCCACACAATTGTACGAAAAACCTATGCTTCGACGACTGGACAAACGGATCAGGAGAAACGTGGAACCCTGCAGAAGGCTATGATATTCAATGGATCAACAAAACGTCGTCGAATTTACATTTTAACGTTCGACTCAAACCACCACAAAGTCTTAAATGGAGCGCACAGATGGTTTATCTATTCGACGTATTTGAACATTTGTTTATGCATTTATCGATACCATATCAACACGGACTGATATTGGTACGAGCGGTTGGGATTTATCGTGGATATACATACAGCAACCATTATATGGGAGCAAGATTTATGAAACATCTCGCAACATACGATTTGGATAAAGTGCTTCGTCAACAATACGTTGGAATCAATATTCGTGAATCGTATGGAACAATACGTGGGCAACGTTTATTTTCAAAACGAAATTGGTTATTGGCAAAAACATGTGGATGAGTTTCGACGTCAATGTCAAGCTACAGGTGATTACATCGATGGGCGATCGAAAGAGGAAGAAAATTTGATCAAGATTAAACGACGACGACAAGTGTTGATAAAGGTGGTGGAATTTATAACGAAGAATGAAAACAATTTTAAACAGTCTTTGTATGAATTATCATTGTCATACCCTATGGTATCTGTTGAATATTATCATGATATTATTAAATTGTGTAACATGTTTGATTTGAAGTAAAATGAAAAAAACATCAGTTCACGCGAGGAAGCGAAAGTGAAAATTGAAGCAGTTATGTGATTACTGAAGATATTTTATCTGTGTAAATGTATTTTTCCCAATAAAAACGTAGCGGCAGGCTACAGCCGCCTGATGAGGCCCTTGGTACGGCCGAAACGTTTTCAGCCACCATACGTATGCATATTTATGATATATATTCTGATCACAACAGCTGTGCTATTTGCTATTGGCGGATATGAACAATTGTTTTTGATTATTTTCGGATCTTTCTTATAAAAACGTCAGTTTAACAATTTGAATCTTTGTTGACAAATGATTAATAGGTTTGAAAACACTCCTGCATGATTGTACGAAAATTTTTCATGAAACTAAAAAAATTTATTTGAGGCACTTTCGCATTCGCCTAAACTATAAAGAAATTCTAAATCAATTACTTCTGGCAATAGACTTCTACATTTTTTACTTTATCCAGTGCGATGTGGTAAAATAAAAGTCAAATACGATATTTGTAGAAAACTACCTCAGTCAATAACGCTAAGGCGTTTGACGAAAACGAAATTTTCCCAAACTTCATTAATGTTCGCATCATATGGTCGGTCAATTTGGAATGTCCTTTTTCAAAATTCGGCAAGTCACCCATGCGATATTTTTTTCTAAGATGTTCGTAGACGCCGGAGCTAAGAAGATCGATTTGAATTGTTGCTAAGCGGTGAATATGATAGACCTGATCCTTGTTAGCCGGGTTTGCCTTTTGAAACATAAATGTTCTTGCAAAACTAGGCGTTTTTGCCATCGCAACCGGAAAATGGGTTGCTTGCAATTCTCGACTGTAATACAAGACGTAGTCTCTCGTTTCGGGCAGCAAAAGCGTTCGATTATTCGCCTTGATGTAAAGAATTGCATTCATGATATTTCCGTCGAACGTATGGGTATGCAATGGTCGACCGTATATGACGCTACGAAGCTGGGCTGACTCCGTACACCAACGAAATGCTGGCCAATTTTCGGAAAAAGCAGCCAGCTGTAAATCCATGCTCCGGATTTGCGTCGCTAATCCTTCTCTGTTTGCGAAGCGGTCGGCTGTTTGGCTTGATGATAACGTGAACGACCATGAAAGATAAGATTTGTACAAGCGAAGAGTTTGAATCGATATTAGCGACCATACGCCCAGCCAAACGAGACACAAAACGCGTGTGTTTTTAGTTGAGAACGAAGCTTTGCCAAAATGAATTTTATACCAAATATCGATTATTTTTCGCAAAAACTTACTTTTATCCAGAGATACGATAATATTGCCCACGTTGCCTCTGTGCGGAGCAGACCTTCGGCCAAGTACCAGTGTTGCGGAAAGCAAAAACGAACATACTAAGCCGATGATCCATACTTCAGCCCGGAATGGCTTAAAAACGGACACAGTGACCGCATGACTAACTTTTGGAATCATCGCTACGAAACTATCATGGACCGTAGCGACTGGTGGCAACAAATAGGTGAAGCCTTTTCTCAAGCGATCAACTGTCACCTCAGCATCATCTGACGATAGTTCAACACGATTTTCGGTCAAGTACCGACTGAGTGACCCGCTATCTAGCCAGTAATTGCTGCTGATGTTAAGTTTGACAGGTACCAACGACTCACCAAGAAAATCTCCTAGAATGCGATATATTTCCGCACAAAATCCAGGAAAAGGATGACTGTAGTTTCGATTAGCAATGTAGCGCTTAGCAGGGTGTCCAATAAATCGCGGCACGTAATTATAAAAGTACGCGACTCGAAGTACCATTTTGTAAGCTTGTGTCGGTGTGTTGGTATACGTCTAAAATCGTGTGTAAAATTCAGCCTTAATAACACTATTATGATAACATGTTTTATCAAACTGTCAAATCATAAAGTAAATTTTATGCACAACTGTAATTATAAAACACATTAGTGAATTAGTGTACAAAAAACTAGTCATTGCAAGCTCTAGGTGAATTTTTGTAAGTTTTATATACGAATTTGGCGTTATGCAAAAATTTAAACACACCATACAAGAGCTTTGGCACAAATTGACATATGCTAAAATTCAGAAAAATTGTGTAACAGCCAGAGTTACGAATAGAGCTAAACGTGCTTAATTTTACACAAACTGTTAAACCAGATCTAATGTAATTACGAACTGCCGCTGCCGCGTTTAAAATTAAGCAAATTCAAAATCTTTAAATTTTTTTACACAAATTAGCAATGTGGAAATTTTTTTCTCAAATTTTATGCAAGAGTTCTTATACGAATTTGGTACCTTCTAAAATTTAGTCAACTTATACAATACCTTTTAGGTCTTTTGCAAATAAAGACACATTTACTATATGTTAAAATTAATATAAATATTGCTTGAGACTTCAAGTATTTTTACAAATTATTGATGTGTTAAAATTTAGCCACACGGTACGAGAGCGTGTTTTTATACGACTGTGATATGTTCAAAAATTTTCACAAATTGTGTAAAAGCAAAAGCTTTTACACAAATTCGGCATATGACTAAGTTTTAAGGTTTCCACAAATTGTACAACAGCTTTAACGCTTATACAAATTTGTCATGTGCTTAAGTTTAAACACATTTTGCGATGGTGACATTATCATTCAAATTGGGATTGAACCAAAGAATATAAAAATTGTACCAAGTATTATAATTTCTGTCAATAACAAATTGACCATTAATAATCAAACACTCCATTCAAACAAATGGAAACCTGTTTAGGTTCGAAAGCTGGTGATCGTTTAAATCATTTGCAATTAAAGCACCGATTTCATATAAATCAAGTTTAGGTCTCCATGAAACAAGCTTATCAACTCAGCAGCTATTGATTGTATTCCGAAGCGTGGACAAAACACACACATATATATAATGTCATATATATACATAATATATATTGTCATAGTATTTACAATTCATACATGGTTATGGTTTTTGTTAGATACATGTGCGGAACATGAATATTACTTTATTTTAGATACTTTTAATTTAAGGGACCTAAAGCATTGTTCAGCGTAGATATACAAAGACGCAAAGTAACGAGCAAATTGAGCAAAATTACTAGAACCAGATATCATAAAAAATAAATATCTTTTTAGACCACTCCATCGTTAAACAACGATAATGGAAAACAGGGTAAGTATATGCCGCAAAACAAATACAATTTAGGCATAATGCAGTCTAAGCGACAGAGTAAAGTGATCGTTTCAGAGTGATATTGGACTACCAAATGTCAAAGGAGTCAAAGAAATTTCACCAAAACCCGCCGCAAATTCGATCTAAATATTGAAATAGTTTTGCTAATGCAACATTCATTTGAGTCAAAATTGATTCAACCTGTGTACAGCAAATAGTGTCTTAAAATATATATAGAAGCAGTTTTTTTTGCATAATTGGACTGGTCAAAATTGTGGTCATTTTTAAGAAATGCTGGTTAAATTTAAGGATCCTTGGCCAGTTTTGAGAAAGGCATAACATCCTTTTAAAGGCATGCCAAAACGTACTCGGAGGTCGCTAAGTCTTAAAAGCCAAGAATGTTTATAAATATGGATTTTACCGTAGCTTTCTGAAAACCGGGCTTTTGGATCTTTTGATGTTCGACTTGCGCATTGAAAATACAGTTGCTGTAAATGAAATTGCTTTGAGTTAACATGAGCTAGTAAGAAAACGTTTTCCTTAAGAATTATAAAGGGTTATTTGAGCCAACTCTCGCACATTTTGCTACATTAGACTAGCTTGTACTTATACACTCAGTTAGCTTAATCCACAGACCAAACGGAATATTACAATACACAATAGAATTAGTGGTTCTTGTTTTGGTTGAATTAAGGGCAAGCCTTATGGTTTTCCACCTTTTTTACACTCTAAAAATTTGGAACAAGAAATGTATTCTCAAAGGCGGCGTGAGAAAAATTGATGACTCCAGTGAAGAGCAAGTTCCAAAATGCCCCTGTAGAAATTTTCCCGCTTGTACCAAATACGTCTTGGTTTGCAGAAAAAGCGCAGCGAGGTAGGTATTATATATGCAGGAACACGATTTATAAATTTATGATATAGACAAGATGAGAATAGAAACTATAAAGCGCTATTAAAATTAATCATCGAATTTTGCATTGCTATGAGCGTATCGAACACTGGTTATTTTAATGGCCGTTTAGACGAAATACTAAAAGGTTTTCGGTCAAAAAACTTGCATAGTGTGTTTCTCATAAAACGGATGTCGAACCGTTCGTTGTCTGAACGGAAAGGCGTCGTCTTTTAAAAGCAGACAGGAAATCATAATGAAGGCTCAGTTTCCTGAATTGATAGGAATATTGTCAGTGTTTCTAGAAATCATTAGCATTTGGCATATATAAAATGTTTATATCAAATTCGCTTTCAATACACACAGCATCGGTAATATTTAAATCATTTCCGCGATAGGTTCTCAGTTCCTACGAATGATTATATTCAACAAAATGTACAAATATCTGTGCCCATAGGGAGTAGTGGGTGTAGGGAGGATCCCTTCTTTGAGTTCTAGAGAACAATCACAACGTAAAAGCAACTCACTATAATATCCGATAATTACTACTTGTTAGCGGCTCGTCAGGTCAAACAGCACATTCGATATTTATTCTGATTAATGACACTATATTTTCAGTTTTCGACATAATGGTGTCTTGGGTCATACCCCACTCGCCAATTTTGATTATACGGCTATAATTTCAGTACCATTCGATTCAACTCAATGATGCGGTTCAGAAAATATCTATTTCTGATCGTTTTATGACATTTTTTCTAATTTTTGGGATCTCCTTCTTCGAACCTAAAATTTCTCGATAAATGGGTTTTAAGTATCATTCGAACCGCATTCATGAGCTTACTCGAATGGTGCAAAAATCAGATGTAGCGGTTCGCGGAACCATTGAGAATCCAAAAATAAAAAACCATAAATCTGGTCGAAATGGACACTTTTGAACCGCCTTGTCGAGATAAAACGAATGGTATCAAAATTGACTTATCTTCGGGCTGGGGTGTATAACCGAAAAGGCACACACAATATACACCACGTCAGTGCAATAAAACAGAACAATTTTTAGCAATCCAACTCCACAGTTCAACGTATATTGCAACTTTAGTAGAACCAATTATATTTTCGAGTGTTAAAGCAAAATATCCAATGAATATTTAAATTTTCATAAATACAATTTTCAACACCACAATTCCATGCTGCTAAATAGTACGCACCTTTGCATTGCGCAGCAGCGATCTTAACTAAACTTTTAGCATAAAAACTTCTCCAGTGCATTAATAGTTGCAGATTTAGCATCAGCTCTGCAAACCTGACCCAACTATAAGCATCTATTTGTCAAACATTGAACCATATGTAATTGAAGTAGAGCTTGAAAGCGATGAAATATGCGCGACCGATTGCTGGCAGAAACGCTAACAAATTTTAGATATATATACTATTTCAAAAGTTTACAGTAATAAATTAACACTATAATAGCCTAGTTAAATATTTATTTATCGTTGCAGCTGGCTCACAATCCCAAGACGAGAGGAATCTAATTAGCATTACATGATTGTAAGCGGTGTACGCAAACCATTGAGCTACCAAAGAGGAGCAGTTTATTCAGCTCCTCAAGCACAACAAAGCACCAGCAAACAAAACGTAGTAAAATCGGTTAACACATTTGCTTCATGATGAGTGACGGTGACATTTGAAGCAAGTGATCATTAAAGGATTAATTAAATTATATTAAATCGACGACTAAAATTCTCAGAATGTTACTTTAACAAATAGCTAAAATTAATGTTCAATTTTTTTCAATTTTTTTGTAACAAAACGTAGTTTTACCGTTTAGAGTGCGGAACGAATAGCGTTTAACAGCGTCGGTTACATGCATAAAATGCAGTTATCTATCACTAAGCCTAATATATTAAGTTTAAACTTAAGCGTGGTGGAGCTCGCTCCCGACACCCGAATTAGGTGCAATTATTAATAACGATATAACAACCGGCACCAAATGGTAATATGAGCCCGTATGTTAACATCAAGCTTGAAATACAGAAACAATGGTAATAAACATGTTGGACGAGCAGACAAATATTTTTGCAATAAATTTTGTTTGTTTTATAGTACAACACCAAGGCACGTATGCAGTCGAACCAAAAATGTCCACATATATATATAAAAGAATGCGACATGTTTTCTTCACGATATAAGGTTAATATAACGTTAAAATGTTTTCCACTTGTATAACTTATTCGACGTGGTCACTTGATGAAAATCACCGAGTTGCTGGAACTGCAAGATAAAACAATGACATTTCATCAACACAGGTGACAAGCAAACATTCGCAACTGCGTTTCGGTGTTATCTCGCAATCTTCCAATAATTATACCATAAGGAACCACTCCATTTGTACGACTTATCTATCAAACGTGGTCACGTAATAAAAATCACTGAGTTGCTTGACACTGCAAGATAAAACATTTCGTGAACGCAGGGATAACCAAATATTGGCCAGGGCGTCTAGTTGCAATCTCAATCTTCCGATTATACCATAAGGAGTCATACACGAGCTAATATCGGTCTGTAATAAATAATATTGTTGTTCCGCTTCCGAATCACTATCGCAACTGCGTCTTTGCAGACATGAAATGAGGATCAGGAGGTAAAGTTTTAATTATTGCTTGGATTGTATTAAATTCTTGATTTTTCGAACCAACCGATTAAAGTGGCAACGACTTTACGTTGCTACAACGCAGCAAGTTTGTTCGAGTCTCTAAAGAGAAAACACAAAAACGCAACTATTGCGCGGACTAACAAAATTCGTCACAATCGTAGTACTTCCGAATCATCACAACTGCGACATTGCAGGTACCAAATGAGGATCAGGAGGTAAAGCTTTAATTATTGCTTGGATAGTTTTGAACTTAGGATGATCCTTCGATCCGACCAACTGAAGCAGTAATGATTCGTACGTTGTTACAATGCAGCCAGCTTGCTCGAGTCTCTAAAAAGAAAACAAAAACACAACAGTATTGCGCGGAATAACAAAATATGTCCTAAAATCTGCCCGTAGCAAGCCTTGGGGCATTCATAATGAAAGATGTGACGTCTCCAGATATACTAAAACTGTTGTGTCAGTTTTAAGACGTAAAGCTACAAAAGAATATTTCGACCGAGTCATCGAAAAAGTAAAACCATATCTATAATGGACAACGTATACCGACACATTTTGTTCAATTTTGTGTTTGTTCAAACCGTGCGGGAGAATTATAAGTTTTTGTAAGCCTGCGATTTATATACCCACAATGCTATATATGAAACACGATGACCTGAAGGCTTTTCCATATCACAATGTCATGCCATTTCGTATACAGAATTGCACACACACTAAAATAGTATCTCGCTAGTGACTAGAAAACGCAGCGGGCGTGATTTCGTTTATAGTATGTAGTTATATTAAGTGTAAACATGTGTAATATTATTTTGTGTTTGCCACCATAAAACCTCTAAAACCCATAAACAACACATATCGCCTATTTTGGATGTCACAAACCTATAATCACACACTTGACCGCGTACAAAACAACTCAGCGCCAAATAAGCGAAGACAGACCAGATTCTTCCGGTAAATCAGATTCGCCGACAGTCGGCTTAAACTCCTAGATTTAGTAACGCGCAAGTGAAGGTGAAACGGAGCGAGCGTGGATTCATTTTTAAGTTATTATTTTGTTTAATCACCGGTAACAGGCTGTGTTTGATGTATATACCACCCTAAAACCTCGGCTTAAACTCCTAGATTTAGTAACGCGCAAGAGAAGGTGAAACGGAGCGAGCGTGGATTCATTTTTAAATTATTATTTTGTTTAATCACCGATAACAGGCTGTGTTTGATGTATATACCACCCTAAAACCTCTTGAACCTTGAATCCATTAAATATCCTAAAACCTCGCCGATCCTAAACACATCGAAAACAACTGACAACGCATCAAGTATTTGTGCAGGTCTCTAGATAACCAAACAATCATATTCAGCCTACCGAAAAACCTATAAGGCAATTCTTGGTGACCCAAGACTATACACAATATTAATATGTAATCAAAAAAACTGACGACTGATTATATTCTGGAAATCTAGTTCAATGACGCTAAACCTATTGAAACACCATGAAAAGGCATAAAATAAGCATGCTGGGCTCTAGATAACCGAATCTTTGTATTCCGGAATACCGAAATACCTCTATAAACTATTTTTGATACCATGTGCAAAATTACTGAAGACAAACTATTTTCTACAAATCGGGTTCAATGACCCTAAACCCGATGAAAACGTCTGAATAGGCATAAGTTACTCCTGCTGAACTTCAGATAACAGAGCCATCGTATTCAACATGCCAGTAAACCTATGGAGGCAATTCTTGACCTGTACGCAATACGTAACCAAATAGCAGAGGACAGATTATATTCTGGAAATCGGCTTCATTGACCATAAATCCATGAAAAGGCCTGAAATATGCACGCTCAACTCAAGATAATCAAATGATCTTTGCAGCCTTCAGAAATATCTATATATAAACCATTCTTGATGCCCTGCATCCAACACGTAATTAGACAAATGAAAACGCACATTTTGGAAATCGGGTTCATCGACCGTAAGACCCTTTAAACTGCATTAAAAGGTATAATATAGACAATTTGGACTTTAAATGACAAAACCACCGTATCCAGCATGCTTGATAACCTGGTAAGCCCTCATTATAAGGCACAAACAAGCAATAACACGGTAAAATTTATAAAAGTTACTATTTCTGGCAAATGGCCGATGAACGATATTCGTTCCCACAGTGGACCCGGGAGTGGTCCCACAAAAAGTCGTAGTCAGCAAAAGCTGTAGATCTCGATCAGCTGATTTAACGATGCGAAGCCTGTGTCGCGAGATATGGGCTGCGTAAGACTGGTACCCATATGGCCAGATTTGGCAAAGAACCCTTAAAAACTTGTATTTTGCCATTTTGACTCATAAGATGGGGTCGAGCTGTTCGCGTTCAGCTCAAAAGACCACATCGTCTAGAAATTAGGTTCCTTAGACTGCAAAACCCCTAAAACATAAGATATAATTATGCCGCACTGTAGATAACTGTTATTATCATGTCCCCACTACTATGGGGGGGGCAGAACTCGTTTCATTCGTGATCTCCATTGGTGAAGATCCATTTCGTGTTCGACCATGACTTGCAGAGGATATCATCGACAGCGAATCCGTGGAATGTTTCTGAATAGCGCGGCACTATCCGCTTTCATGTTGTAATGCCTGGTCCTAGTGGTCTTCTCCAGTTCCATAATGCGTCAGCCAGCACTACCCTTTTTGTTAGCCGGGTATCAGTTATACTTAGTATTTGGCCCCGATATCGTAACCGTATTCTTGTAGTTGTTGACGAGAAGCTAGAATTTCCATTGGCCAAGCAAAAATAACGTGAAGTGTGACTCAGCCAAACAGTTTTAAGTGTCATGGAGTGCCGTAAAGCGCTGTATTTTACGCAGACAATTATAACACTTCTCGCTCAGGTATGCAGCGTGTTTGTGGCCCAGGTGTCAGCACAGAATCGGAGAACAAGAATGGCGAACGAATTTAAGACTTTGAGTTTTGTTGCTATGCTGACCTGCTTACTTCGCCACAGTTTCTACTTGTTAGTAAAGGTAGAAGGGGTGGTTGCAATCCTGTTAAAAACTTTCTTGTCGGAGCGGCCAGATACAGTTACGGTAGAGCGTAGATAGAAAAAGCTGTCAACGGTACCCAATGTTGCACCGCCCACGATAATGCAAGAAGCTGCTAGTCAGTAGCACAGTAGCATTTTTGTTTTTCGTACTTATCTTTGGGATCACACTTCTGCAGTGCTTGTACAGGCAAACAATTGTCGTTTCAATTTCACCTTCGGACTTTGCTAGCAGGGCGATTCCATCCGGGTAGTCGAGATCTATTATGATAGGTGTACACTTTAAGTACCAAAACCACCGTATTCAACGAGTCTGATAACCTAACACACAGTCGTTGTCATCGTCATGCAAATCGCAATTAGAAAAATCGATATTTAAGGAACGTTACGATGAAAGATATTTCGGCAAAGCGGTCCAGAGAATAACGTTACGATGGAAGATATCTCGCCAAAGCGGTCCAGAGAATAACGTTACGATGAAAGATATTTCGGCAAAGCGGTCCAGAGAATAACGTTACGATGAAAGATATTTCGGCAAAGCGGTCCAGAGAATAACGTTACGATGAAAGATATTTCGTCAAAGCGGTCCAGAGAATAATCTCGCATAAAAACTGTTTTGCAAATTTGTACGTATAAATGAGCTGGTTCCGGAGTAGCCTCCGTTTCCCGAAAGTCTGTATCGTAACATATGGGCTGCGAACCACAAAACCCGTATGGCCCTTATATCATTTGGCAAAGCACACTCAGAAATTAGTTTTTGCCATATTAACCCAGAAGGTGAAGTCGCAGCTGTTAGTGTTTAACGAAAGGGAATATCGTCCTCACTTTTGCTGTGGAACAAAAAACTTTGTCAAAATCCAACCGAACGAAGGTGAGTTTCATGATAATCCTTCTATCACCCTCAGTGGAAAATCATCTCGTTTCGTTCGCTCAATTTCGATTTTATATAATCATATATTGTACGTACCCTTAATGCAAAAACGCGGTCGGTGTGCGAACGGGAACTGCACGCGTCAGCGACGACGAATACTTGCACCGACGAGTCGAAGGCGAGGAGATCGAGCGCAGTTTGCTGAATACAGACGTGGGTCTAAAACAGGAATAACAAAGACGCTTTATTAGACTACAAATCAGCTCTAACCACGTTTAGTTTCGGTAAACTGGATGCGGCTGTGGGACCGTTGTGTTGACAGTATTAATTAAATTTTACTTAGCTGCATTTACATCTACAGGATCAGCGATGATGAGGATGATACGCGACAACATGTATAAACCTAACGTAATGATTATGTCTGCGAACATATGAGCCAAAACGTAGAAGTTTGTAACAAATTCTGCGGTAACAAAACGGGCCCTTCAGGTTCTACCTAAGCCTCTGGCCTAAAAATGGTAATTTTGAAGAAACACCAATAATGTTGGTTACACTTGGATCGTCAACATGAATAAAACTAGTGAAGCTCGCTTGCGAGCGAGAATTCGAGTAGTGCGAACAATCCCCCGAAGCAGACGTGTGAAAAATATTTGCCACACAATATTTTTGACGCTCGCAATGAGCTTGTCGGCCCAGAAAATCACATATCCGACACTAAAAGTAACAATAAACACAGATTCAGGTGCTTTTCCCACGTCTTCTCACCAAAAATTTCAAAAACTTCATTTTTATGCCAAGTATGAACCAAAAGTGTAAAAAATATTTGCCCAACAATGTTTTTAACACTTGCAATGAGTTTATCTGCCCAGAAAACCCCATATAAGACACTAAAAGCACAAAAAACACACATTAATTGCACTTCCCACGACTTTTCACCAAATATGAAATTTGGCGCCAACTATAAGCTTATAGACTCCAGATTGGGAAGTAGTTGAAAAAGTTGTTATATCATTGGAAAGCCCAGGTAAAGCTACATGGAATAGGCCTATTAGTTTGCGGATATCTCGTTTACTTATTGAGAAAATTCTCAAAAACTGGAGAGGGTGCCCGAAAAATGGGCCAAAATGATGTCATTTAGACCCATAACTTTTCCCACGGGAAAAAATTCAAAAATGGGGGTTCCGTCACTACACCTAAATCGACCATTGCAGTTCGAATGAGCTATCTTGCATCAAAATCCGCCCAACCATTATCGAGATTCAGGTGCGACACACAGACACACTTCGCTTCGCTCGCGAGTTCGAATCTAAAAACTACATTAGAATCATTTTTCGATGTTCTGTTAGCGTAAATTTTCCTGATATTGTTTCTCAATACACGTTTAGTTTTAATTGCATTCGAAGCAGACTTACAACCTTATTCGTAGAATATCAAAGACGTTTAATGTTTAGGCTAAGGATCAGGATTTCACATAAGGAGCGCAGCTCCTTAATTCATTAACGAATTAAACTAATTTTGACACCAATTTCACTAATTTCACACAAAACGGTACATTAAATTTTACATTTACTGTAAATTAACAAATTTGGCAACTAGAAAATTAACAAAATTTACTTCGATTTGGTGCTAAAATTTTAATTTGTTGGACTTCTTACCTGGTTACGGGGGTATATGTCATCCATATTGTTTCCATATGCAATCCGCCGAAGAGCACATTAGCTGTGAAAATTTCTGCTAAATTGGTTCGCTTAATCGGTTACTACCTAACGACAAACTATAATACCAAAAAACGGGCTGATAGGTATTAGCCAGGGAGCAACCGGAATTCCGGTTCCGGCAAAGGGTAAAAATCATACAGGAACCGGAAATCCGGTTTAAAATTTTTTTTTGAAATTTTCCACGTTTTTTGCTTCATCCTGTAATCCAAACATATGTAATATATATTATAGAATGATCAAGCTCCAATACAACCAAGCAAAAGAAAAGATTAACTAATTTGCCGTGTGAAACGTAAGTAGGGCACATAATTTGAGCAGGAATTTTTCATAATAACCTGCAGGAGTTTGTTAAATCTAAGCCAGGTCGATGCAGCTATTTTACACATCCAGAAGTCTGTGGGATTGAATTAAACCGGTTCAACTCGGTAACAGAGTATGGCTTACGCAGAAGTACTTAGGGTATGTTTGGCTAACATAAATTGCGTCAAGCACCCGCCAGTGCGCTTGTAAACTTGGTAAATCAGTCTAAATTGAAGTAAACTAACGTTATCTGCAACGCAGCTAGAAACGGCTTTCTTGGCAATGAACTGTATTAATTGAAACTATGCGAGCAGCATCACAGTGTGTCTCATTTATAGCATTCTGATTAGAAAGTTATCATCATTATAATCTAACTGACGGGCACTGTTTGTCCAACGCTAGCCTAAACATTGTCTCTGACCACTGATCAGAAAATTACCTTCTATCTATTATTTTCTCTTAGAATCATATAAACCAATAATTCTAAGTTTCCTACAGAAGAACATGCTACAAACGTATGTGTAGTAAAGGGAGGCGACTGGAGACAGAGCGAAAGTGTGTATTCTACGCTCCAAGCTTTGTAAGCACATTCGATTTGACGCAATATACGCAATGGTGTATAGTGGAAGACATTATTTGCTCTGAATTTCCAAAAACCGACATATTTGATCGATAAATAAACATTATTAGCTTCCTCAGTCTCTTTAAAGTTTCAGAAAGGCAAAAATACCGTCGCAATACATAAAGTTTAATGTAAAAGTTATTTTTAATGCATTTTAAATCCACTATACCTTCATTTCTTCTATCATCTGTTTTACTATATATAAATTTCGAAGACCAGGTTCCGGTTCCGGTTTAAATGGACGGTTCCGGTTATTCCCTGATTAGCATGAAACATGGTGTTGTTGGACCCCTAATCCCGAACAGCCGGAAATGTTGCAGTTGAGGCGGCTTAGCTTTAAATGGACCCGACAAAAATAAATTTAGCCAAGTACATCGAAATGTTGCTTAATTATTAGATTTACAACAAACGTTAATGAATTACATAATATATAACAATAATAATGAAAACATTAGCTATGTGATCTATTTTAATAATTTCTATTAAACCATAGAAATTTGTATTTCCGATTTTGTCCATTAGATGGTGTACCTTATGCTGTATAGCACCTATCAGAATCTATGTAGATACCAAATTGACGTTACATACAACATGACATAGTATGCGAACGTGTTCATCCTTGGGCTCAACAATTACAGGGTTAAAATCTGCATTTTTGCGATTTGCGACATACCTTGTATTAACAAAGGCTAAACCCAACGGAAACAACTAAGGTATATACTAAAACTAAATTATTTACATTCGACACTAAACAAAAAGCTGGCAAATTTCGTAAAACGTTGCTATGTGACAATAGCTCATTTGAAGTCAAAGTTTCGCAAACGAACTTGAAAGATTATAATCGGTTTTTGTTTCAAATCAAAGGTTTACAAAATGCACGATTATTTCTCTATCTTTGATGAAAATGAAATCGCCAGAAAACATATTCAAATTTTCATTTTAAAAACTAAAAATTTAAAATTAAAATGAGCTTAGAGAAAGCGAATATACACAACATATAGAAAATTTCTTAAAGTTGTGCAGTTAAAATATATATAGGAAGGAAATAAAATTTGTACGAAAATTGTTTGTGAATGAACATCATAAGAATCAGATTAAATTTCAATCCAGTGCCTTTTACAAAAGTGAGACACATGCTAGTAGTTTCCTTAGCAATAATGCATGAGTTCACTTTAGGTGCGTACAGCAAGGTTGGCCTTTAGTCGAAATCATGAAATGGATCGTTCGCGTTCACGTTTCTGTAACCGATATTCGTATTTTAGTGAACGCGAACAAGAGCGCTGCGATGTACGAACGGAATTTGCGTACGCGCACACGGCTCCATTTCGCGCGGTTGTCCGTGTTGACCAAGTGACATGCTGAATCAGACAGCTATATTCGCTGTCGAATTGTGTATTGTATTATATGCAAAAAACGCGATGTGATTACCAATGTACGTGGCCAGCAAAATAGCGACCGCTAACAGCACCTAAATGTTGCTATATCACAAATTTTTGTTCGCGTACAATAGAAAAATTATTGCTCACGTATATTGATCAATTTTTGACCCTGAACTCACGTGACAAAAGAACAACCCAAGTGTACGCACCTAAAGTGGACTCACGCATAATCGCTGAAAAAATTATCAAATGGCTAATCTTTATTGGCTGAGATCAAGTGATAGCTAGAAAACAAAATTTTTAACATTGTGAGTTTGCAATTTCAGTATCATCACAACATAATGCAACGACAAATAAAAACAACTGCGGCGATACAGACGTTACGAATTATATTTCAGTAAAATTTTAAAGTAAGACAGAAAAGCTCGAACAAGCAAGCATCAATATTTAAATTAGTTGCCATCTCAGCGGATCCTTAACTAAAGCGTTCAGTATAGCTGCAATTCGTTTTCAGGAGCTCAAACAATTTGATGACCCAGATAATTTCTTCAGCATAAACACGTATTGCTAACATGGTAATACGTGACCAAGTAATATTAACGAGTAAATCTTACTTCAAGTCCAAACAAAACCATATTGGATCGCTTTTCGCTTTTTATTGCTTCAGACGTGGCATCCGCCGATCCGCGGTTGATGTGCAGATGTGTTTTGAGCACATCGTCAAATTGAGTAGCAGCTATCATCGTGAACGCGGTTTTCTCAAAACAACGTTGTAAATGGCAGTCCGGATCTAGATTGAGCTCCGCTACGCTTGATCCAAGACCTTTCGGATACTGAAAATACATGGGATGGAAACGAAGGTATAATATAATCATAATAAAAACTAGATAAGAGAGGAAAGGACCTCGTTTAATTTAACAATGGAATTCCAAATGAGGGAAACTATTAAACTGTCTGCACCGTCTGACATATCTCAGCACTAATTAGTGTTTGGTCTACACCCTTGTCATTTTCAACGACAGCAGTTTACAAACTGTGTCATTGCGTTTATAACACATCCAATATTTCAATTACATCACATATAATATTTCAATTATGCATAATTTAAATATTGTTTGGCCCACGGCAAGCTGATAATGGTAACGTTATAACTCGAAACATATTATCATAGGTGTCGAAGGTCTGTCGGCTTAGACGGGTACGCCGCATACCCCGCCGATATTTTTGCTAGAATTTTTTGACGTGCGCGCTGGACAGCGGGTGAGAGGGAAGTGCGGAGCCTTCAAGCGGTAAATATGGCTTAGGGAGGTTCGACTCTTAGGGACAACCCCCGTCACCAAATATGATGTATATGTATACAAAACTAGCAACTTATCAGATGTACTATTCGATATAATACCGCGTGAGAGTCTAAAATAATGTTAAATAATCTCGGCACCTTGTCTTTTGAAACTAAACTCTCGCCACATGTACCATTGAAAAGAGCAAAATGAGCTAGAACTACAATAAACTAACTAAATTATTAAACTTCATTTATTGTCAACGTACTTGTTCGGTGACCAGCAGCGGTATTTCCAATACTTTCGAGGCTTCAATCTAAAATCAATAAAGCTATTACATGACTGCGGACAGCTAGATGTTCGGATTTTAGAAGTTGAAAACAATTATAGACATGCACAAAATATTTGCTGAATAAAACAAACCCAAAAAATTTACACTCAGATTCAATTTTTTTTCAATATTTCTGGATGAGTATTACAGAATCATGAATGTGTCAAAACTAGTTTATATCAAGGAATAACGGCATTCCGTCCCAGCACCTGTAAAGCAATCGCAAAAAGTATAAAGCTTGCCGCAACCATTAGAATATAATAAATAAACAAAAAGCAGCATGTATGGGGCTATTGTCATCTGAGATTTTAATAAAATTCCAAGTTGTCCTCTCAAGTTAAAAATTCGATGAAACTAAGTAATAAATTGATAGAGAAGTACAGGGTGACTGCGCAGATGCAGCGTTAAAATTCCAAGATTTTCCAGGACAAAAATTGCTATTTTCCAAGAAGCTCTATCCACAAACTTTAAAAATTCCGCTAAGTGCAAATCCTGGACTTTCAGCATTGCGTTTGCGCTGCTACCCTGTATACAACGTACTGTTAATGTAGTTCATATTAGTAACTATATATATATAACACTCCTACCTACTTCTACTGGAGCTTCTTTTTCAGGTCCTCGGTTTGACTGGCATTTACTCGACATTTACTCGATTTGCTTACTCTGTGAAACAGTGTTCAACGCTTCGGCGAAGCATAGAGACAAAAAATCATATTCCGTTAACTTACACAAGAGCTCCTGCTTGAAACAAGGAGCAACACCAAACGTGATGACATATGCAGCTTCACTTTTGCTAAGAGAATACTTTCGCAATGGCACTATCATGAAACATCTATGCGAATTCACCAATCCCAATGCAACTTCTTTGTGAGAAATGCGCAATAACTAGCTTCATTCATCGTCCATAAACCTTCAGGCCGAGTCACTTCGGTCTTCAGGGGCTTGAAAGCGAAAAGGAAATTCAGAAAAAGACCCAGCAAATATTATAAAATGAAAGAGGAACCCTCTCCTCGCCGCGAAGCAGGAAAATTATTTGAATCCTCTGAACTAAAAAAACTAGCCTCGAAATTCCAGGACGTTTTTTCCCAATTTTCCAAGATGTCGGTGTTTTACTACTGAGAGCGCTCCAAGATTTTTAAAGACACTTTTCAAATCCCAAGATTTTCCAGGCTGCAGCCACACTGGAAGTACTATGACTTTTAGAATTTTTTCGTGTAAAACAACAGAATTTTGAAAATCTTTTGTTTCGGACCCCCATATTTCCTGCTAGGGGTCCCCCGGCTCACGATCATGGCAAAATCTGACGCACCCTTTTTTGAACCAGCGGCCGTAATAGCATAGATTTCAGTAACACCGAAAAATAATGAATTTCAGCTCTGCATCACCAATTCAGCGGCGTAAAGGTATTGTTTTATTGTTTAAAGTGCACCTTTAGAATTTTAAACAATATAAACTGTTATTACTGGGCCGTAAACACGACGCTGAATATTTTTTACTTTAGCTTTGATGAAAAAAAAACAAAATATCGACGTACCAGTCGGCGTCCAACTTCTACCATTGCGTCGAAATGAACGATGTGGGAACGAAATTTCTCTTGAATATCGCAACACAGAAATAGACAATTTTTCGAACTCAGTGAACGTCCTTTCACACGATGCGGAACCAACTCGGACGACATAATTATTGTGTCGGACGAAGATCGACAAAAAGCAATCTGCAATACGCCAGCAGGTAGTGAAAAACCATAAAGTGTAAACTTAGTGTGTAATATATATCTGCAACGATATGCAATTGCCAAATATTGACAACAATGCTATGCACAATAAGTCTATTATAATAAATACAATATATTATAAACTAATATAATAATAAATATAATATGAAATAAATTCATACTAATCTACAAAAAGTCTAGATTAACAAATAGTCTAGTATATACACAATAATCAGCAAAGTTCAGAATCATTCAACTGTTTGAAACATCTGTACTGAAATAAGGATCTGTGCTAAAAACATAAACTAAAAAGCTGAAAAACTAAAAAATGCCGAAAAGAAACAAATTTATCTGATTGTGCCTGGCATAGCTCAACTTTTGAATGAGTGTTTTTACACTTACGATTTTTATTACATTAGAAATTCGCGACATATGGCGCCAAAAATCCAGAATGGCGGACCCCGCCACTCTGCGGGACAAACGCTAAAGAAAAAGAAGATTACATTAGAAATGTGCTAACTCAGAGCTTTTCAGAACTTATAACAATCTAACCACAGCTTCCGCCCACATTTCAACCAATCTTTGAACCACCGGTGTCAATGTCCTAAAAACTGTGAGACGTAACGAGCATAATTTCACGTACAGCTGTCATTGAATTCTGACTGAGTGAATCGAGCGAAGCGAAAAATTCTCAATGACCAAAGATCTAAATTTCGACGGTCTCCGTTTCTGAGGTTTCTGGAGTTGCACGCATAACTCAACTTCTGCTGCAACTCGTGTATTTAGCTCATTTAAAAACTTCAAATCTCTATTTATACCCTTTCGTTAGGCGCGAATCTTAATTCCAACAAATTCCCCAAAAAGCGGGTAAAAGGGGCTTGGGTCAAGTCCAGAAAGGGTCCAAAAAATCACATTATTTATTGTAACTCAGCAATTTGTGCAGCTATTAGAGTCAGATTGGGCTCAATTTGTAAAGCAAACAGGCTCTATAAATCCTCACTTTGCTAGATCCAGTTCTATTAGAATGGATGATTTGGGTCAAAAAGGATTCTATAATGGGCCCATGGAATCCAAAATACACGAAAATGGTAGTACCTCCGCAGTCACTTGAGCTATGTATCTGTTTTTGGTCTCATTTTGTTGAGCAATTCATCCTCTGTATAGCTACAAACGGTGTGCTACTATTGTCATTACTTACACAGCATGGTTGGGTCAATAATTGTTTTCAATGGACCCATGGGATTCAAAATAAATAAAAATGGTGATAACTCGTCAATCGCTCGAGCTCTATAGGTGTTTTTGGTGGCAAGGCACAATAATCGGTATAACTTCTCAGCTATTCCAGCTACATGGCTGATTTTCGTTGGTTCATTTCGTAATTTAATGCTCAATATCGCTATGAATATCTCTCTAAATTACATATTCAACACTCAGAATTCACCACCTTGGAGATAAGACAAGCTATTACTTATAACAAATAGCTTGTCTCGTCGCCAAAACGGTGAATTCTGTGTGTTGAATATATATGTAATTTAAAGAGCCGTATGCATCTGAAGTTGGCTTAACAGTTAATAAAATATACCAGCTTATAGTGTAGTTAAGAAATTGCAACGTCCATCTACATAGAGGATGAATTGTTATACAAAACGAAATCAATAGTATACATGGAGCTCGAGTATTTTTTGGAAATATTGCAGTTTTCGTGTATTTCGGGCCCATTAACAAACCAATTTGCGGGAAGCGCGAACTCGTGATAAGGACCAACCGACAACTTAGGAGGCTACTGTTACATCTGGTACTACGACTAGTGCGGTCGCCAGTTGGTGCTCCAAATCCAGAGGAAGACGTTATAGTATATGGTGACGAGACATGGGTGAATAGGAAATACCCACGTAAGGAAAAAGAGAATCGAAGGGACGATCCCAGGCTACGTCAGAGCCGGCCTTGAATAAATATCGATCGCAAAAGCGCCCTGTGAAGGGTGTTAATGGGCGATACGATCTCCGTATGGAAAAGTTATAACAACGAGGCATGTCATTATTCTCGTTCATGTATTTTCATGAAACACAGTTGTCACGTCAGCATATGCGCAATTACATGTATCATATGCCATACTACATCTTTACGTTCAACGATGGTCAAACGCGAATGTCACCGTTTCCTGTAGCTATACATAAACTGCTGCGGCAAGTGCGATTCGTGTTTCAGAAGAAATTCGAATGCTGGGACCACGCAAGCGTTAACTGACACTGAAATGATCGAACCGTTGATCAAGGTGGAAATGCAGATGCACAACATCATGTTCCTGTCAGATTTTGGGTTCGAGTTGACACCAGTTTGGTATGGAAATGCAGTATATATGTTGTGCCGTGCATTTATCTGCCGATGGCTTTCTCAGTATATATTAAAACCCGTTAGACTACGACTTAAGGCACTGTTCTTTAGTACCGCTTTAGTTAGATCACACTATTAGCTCCACCGGTAACTTTAGCTTGGCTTTAGATCTATTGCTGACTAGACCACTCAAGCGCAATACACTGGCTCTTTCCGTATCCACTATTACCTATTATTAGGTTTAGGCTATTTACTATTTATTATTTCTCTTATGACGTTGGTACACTAGCCCCCGGACGGTTGACAGACTGTACGAGTATTTGAGTACCTGAACCAAAGCCTTAGATTTACGCTAATATGATTCCTTATTTAAATGCAATCGCCCACGGACGGCTGACAGATTGCGTTAAGTTTGAGCGGTAACGGTTTTGATCTAGTTCAGTAAAACCCGTAACGCACCACAACAAAATCAACTACTTCAACTAACTAAAACAAAATTATAAGGTAGCTAATAGGTAAGATGAGTGATCTTTATGCAAATTAGGTTTAGGGATAAGATGAAAAATTAGGAACAAAACAACTTAAGACTGTAAATAAATAAAAATACGAAAAACTGAAATTTTTGGGTGCAGCAGAGAGAATTGTGATTTTTGGATGGTTTTAGCGTCCAGGTAACTCTTGGTAGGCTAGTAGACCCCGACAATTATTATGTGCTGATACCATAATACATTAATCTTTACATAAATACTTCATATTTGTTATAGTTTTTGCTTTTGATTGGAATAGGGTTGGTGGGTACGTTTTATGGCGGCTATCGTAAATTAAGAGGGGATGGGATTCGTCACATTTCTGGGAACGAGATGTGGCCATAACCACACCAGTGGGAATGCTCAAATAGCATTCTTTATTTTCTTGATCAGTTTCTACGCATTAGACGTCGCGCTACTGTGTGGCTATAGTGACTGTCACTCCTAGTGTCTAGGTCTTATAGATCCTGAGTTTTTAATTGGGAAAAATTAGTATTATTAAGGTAAATAATGTGATTCTAAAATACCTATGTGTGAAGCAGTTATCTGCGTACCACTTTTACCGCTAACTACAAAGACACAATTCAGATCCCAGCGAGAATAAAATATTCCGTTTAGTCTCAGCCTTTTTGCACACAAACTCTGAAAGGCCGAGTATAGGTCTTTCCTCAAATAAATTGTAATAATCCGAAAAGCCGAGTATATGTAGGTCTTTCCTCAAAATAGACTATAATTCGAAAAGCCGAGTATACGTGTTTCGTAGTACAGCAAATCTCTCAATTAGCCGTATTAATTGTTCAAATACTCCACGGGACACAATTCTTTGTGAAATCGTACTTCTAAGCCAGAAAAATCAATTAGAAATCATCAGGCTCTGAGCTACACTCTTGGTAATAACAAAAACGTAGTATACATCCAACATAAAACGCGTAATCCGGTGGTAGCTAGATTGGCGAGACGACAAGAAGCACTAGCTATGTCCCCTCTACCGATAAAAATATTAAGTAAAACAAATTTACATCAAGTATATAGTAAATATGATCATCGTAATATTTCGACCACTTTCATCAACGTAACGATTAAATTGAACTGAAAATTAAACTAAAACTTTAAACGTAGGTTAGCTAAGCTTAACAACGGATGAAAAATATGCAAATTAGGTTAAATTAGTTTAAGATTTTAGAAAATAAAATTTTTAAGAAAAGACAACTTGGGATAAGATTTTTAGGGACTAATAAGTAGGTGAAAACGAAAATCCACTGCTATGGGTTTTGTACCCCACTAGCTTACCGGTCCCCTGACAGCAAATCTCTCAATTAGCCGTATTAATTGTTCAAATACTCCACGGGACACAATTCTTTGCGAAATCGTACTTCTAGGCCAGAAAAATCAATTAGAAATCATCAGGCTCTGAGCTACACTCTTGGTAATAACAAAAACGTAGTATACATCCAACATAAAACGCGTAATCCGGTGGTAGCTTGATTGGCGAGATGACAAGAAGCACTAGCTATGTCCCCTCTACCGATAAAAATATTAAGTAAAACAAATTTACATCAGGTATATAGTAAATATGATCATCGTAATATTTCGACCACTTTCATCAACGTAGCGATTAAACTGAACTGAAAATTAAACTAAAACTTTAAACGTAGGTTAGCTAAGCTTAACAACGGATGAAAAATATGCAAATTAGGTTAAATTAGTTTAAGATTTTAGAAAATAAAATTTTTAAGAAAACACAACTTGGGATAAGATTTTTAGGGACTAATAAGTAGGTGAAAACGAAAATCCACTGCTATGGGTTTTGTACCCCACTAGCTTACCGGTCCCCTGATTGCAACGTCTTGTGCGTGTTATATTTTAAAAGATCTAAAGCGACAGGGGTTGGTGGGCACTTTTCCTTATGACGGCTATCGGTATTAAATGGAGACGGGATTCGTCACCGGAAGATTGCGGTACGAGGTGTGGCCAGTAGTATGCCAGTGGGACGTTTAAGATGGCGCGCGTCCTTCTTTGCGTGATCAGAATTCTTGCCCTATATCATGCATTGCCGCTTGCGTCTTGCACAGCTCGACCACGCCGGTTCAAATACTTGAAAATCAAATACGTAGCAATTAATGTTTATTACAAAACCGGATAAAACAATTAAGCCACGATGACTGGGCTCTTAGTACCCGTAGGCTGTGACAAGCTTTGGCTATCTGAGCAATTAATGTCCGCCCGTAGATTACTATCCGCCGTACTATTCTTTAGTACTGATAATCTGGTCGACCACGCTTTTAAACACACGGGATACTTTCGCTAGCCTCTAAATATTCTATTCGGCACTAACGCACTAAAATATTTCGACCCTAGGTCGTATTAGTTCCAGCTAGATTATGTGCTAATCCAGTACACCTCTTGTAAGGTTTATGCGACCACCCCGAATGGCTGACGACGCAAGCTTATTTGAGTATCTGAACCTAGGACCTAGATTTACACTAATATGGTCCTTGTTTACGGGTTAAGTTTGAGCAAGCACTGGTTACTTTTAGGTTAGCTGTTACTTTAATAAAGCTCTTGTGAGTTCATACAATCGACCCCCGAATGGATGGTACGATTGAAGGATTACTTGATTACCTTAACTTAAGCCTTAGATTTACGCTACTAATTCCCGATTATATGTTTCGTAGTCGCCACCGAATGGCTGGTTGACTACTTACGATGAACTATCTAGTAGCGGTCGACTACTAAATAGTTGAAGTCTCTTACTCTGTGCAGACCCCGAATGGCTGCCGTACACATGAGAGATTCCAGGCCCCGAATGGCTGGCCCAAAATTAGTATCTAGTTGGGATCTACTGGTAGCTCGAGGAGGTAATCGAATTCAACCGCTTACCCAACCGGTCTTCTCAAGAATAACATCCCGAATGGCTGACTGACCAAACAATTGATGCTACTACCCATGGACCCGCCTGTTCTGCTCGCCCTGACTTTCTTTCGACACTTGGGGACGAAGTTTTTACGTATTATTAATTGCTGTGGTTAATACGGTGCCACTACTACTATCTCCGTCATTAGAGACCCTAAATTTTAATTGGGTGAAAATAGTATTACTAAAATAACTGTTAAAAGTTCTTAAAGTACCTAGATGTGAAGATCATTCCTATTTAACGCCACTTTTGATAAACTGTCCATATAATCACTCAAATCAGATAAAATTAGAATATTCAGCTCCGTGCAAGACTTTGATATACTATTCCGGAAAGCCGAGTACAGGTCTCTCCTCCGATATGCAACAATATCTCGAAAAGCCAAGTCTAAGCTTCTCCACACACGATTTTTAGAACCAATTAAGTGCAACGCCGAGTAATGTGTATCCGCACAGACACAATTCTTTGGGTAGGTATTCACCGATTCAAACCAGACAAGTAACCAGAAATCTATAAAACCGCAAACCAGAGTGTTTTCGGCACTTTTAGTATACTTAACAGTATTCTGAAGGCAACATATAACTCCGTCGCAGCTAATATGGTGTAGTATCAAAATACATTAGCTAGGTGATCCTTTCTGATTAAAACTCGCTAATAAAATCACATTATGCGTGTAAGCATAGCACTAAAAGATTGCGATTGACTTCCTTTTGCTGCCGACACAACAACTCAGTTCGAAACTCGAACAACTGAACATAATGAAAATTAAAACTAAAACGTAGGTTAGCTAAGCCGAAAAACAAACGAAAAATATGCAAATTAGGTGAGTTTAGATAAAATTTTAAGAAGAGCAAGTTTTAGGATAAGGTTTTGATGCACTTATAGGTGAAAACTGAAAAATCAATTTTAAGGGTTTTTGACCCCTGCTAGCGTTCTAGACTCCCGACAGTGCGAAGATAGAGCGTTTAAATATATTATATTAGCTATATAATTTATATACACACCAATTTAATATATATACAAAATTAAATATAAAACCTTTTCACAAATATAAATTTTCATTACATAACCGCTAAACTTCTACTAAAATTACTTTTTCTAACCCAAATTCTATACTAAATTAAATTCTTTTTAACAAAACCCTATTTCATTCGTTCAAACCTCTTAATTAATATCCCGTTCACATTCCTAATTTCCTTGAACCTAAACTGCTTTCAACATTTTTTCAAAATTGTAAATTAAAGATTTTTGCTTAATTTACATTTTTGCAACTCTTTAAAATTCATAGCTGTATTCATATTATAATCCGCTTTCATAATTTCCTAATTTTTTCTGAATTTCCAAATTTGTCGTATATACAATTATCGTTATATCGAATAGGCATGGCACATGTTTGTGTTTTGCTTTGTCATAAGTGTTTGTTATCTTATACGTTGACATAACCGGTAAAAAATTCCTACGCAGGCGAGAGGTGCCTAAACTTGCTAGTCATGGGCTCAATATACAGTCTTTACATTTTAGTTATGGTTAGAATTAGTTTAGTATTTGCTAAGAGATGTATAGATGTGCTTTACTAGTATGGCTTAATTTTAGTAATATTAGTTATTTCTCATTATCTTTACTTAGTAATACACAGTACTTCATAATGTAATAACCTAAACTTCTTAAAATTATAAATTTCTAAGACATCTTTTAATACTAAAAAGTTTACCTTTCAAAATCCGCAAATTATTTTAAAAGTTTTCGAAGATAAATTTGCAAATTTCCTATTAAATGTCAAATTTCATTACTCAAAACATTATTCTCTTTTGGTTCCGCTTAAAATAGCATTTGTCCTTCTTAAATTTTATTAAATTTACACCTATGCCTCTACCACACTTTCAATCATTTCTTAAACTTTAAAATTTAACTTTTCTTGATTTTCTTTCGACAAAACATTACCTGAACTAATTGATTGTAATAATAGCACTCTCAGTAGTTAATATTTTATATTAAGGAGTAAATATTTAGTAAATAAGCTTAATTTAGCCTTTATTTTGTTCATAATTTGTTATCGAAATATATAGAAATATTGTTTGGATTTGTTGACAAATATATCATATTTTTGCGTGTTCTGCAAAGAACCTTCGCGCATATTAGTAATAAGCTATTTTACTGGCTAGGTGTTCGTTTAGCATATCTCTGCGTTAGCAATGATGTATGTTCACGGATAAAAGTGATGCTATCGTTTTTAACGTTTCCTCAAGTACAATTGGCCTACTCAATCAAGAATTAACTACACATTCTAAAAGAACTTACAACATTTCCCCAAAATAGTGGCTTCGTGACTGCTCGTTGTGTAAAACGAATAATTTTTACTAAAATAGCAATCAATTGTCACGAGTTTTGTGGCGCCGGCGAAATATATCGGAGCTGTAGCACACGTAGTTAATCAGGCCTCCTATGTTGGTAAATAACCATCTTGTGTTAAATTTACTAACCCATTGTTGTTTCGTGTGCTGTCGGGCGAAGAGCGTTATCCCGCTCGTCTTGGAGCTGGAAATTAAAGTGCGCGCTATCGTCAGCACTCGAGACACATAGAGCAATTTTTGCGCAACTAGATTTCGAGTACTCCGTTTAGATTTTTAACGATTTCAGATTGCCCACCCCCACACTGCTTCACCAGGAACAGTGCTCGCGCAAATCGGATATTAACGCGCGAGTAAACTTAAGGCGACCCCGCCAACCATGTTACTTTGTAATTTTGTATAAAAATTGTTATAGAACGCTTTTAGCCGATTGTAATTCGGCGTAAAAACGCACCGCTCGCGACGGGAATCTACCATTTCATGTACGTGAAAATTCAAAACAATTACCTAAATTTATGAGGACGAAAATTTGTCGAATTTGAACTAAACCAGCTTGTTCGCGAATACCAAGAGCTTAACTATAGGATCGATTTACCTGTGGCGTCACTTTAGCATAAATTTTGTCGCTAGCACTGAATGATCCAAGTTCAAAGGATTAGGCATTACGGAACGGAATTTCTACAAATTAAAAACGGCGAAATTCTGTCCGAAAACAAGATAAAATTTCAAACACTTGGATTTTAATTTGCCAATTTTAGGTTAGCGAAAAATCAATCTGAAGAGCCGCAGTATATCCAATTTACTGTGTCTGAGATTCCTGACCTGAACCTTCTGGGACGGATTGCTGCAAAAGAATTGGGAATTTCCGTCGACAATGCGCTGGGAACCGTGCAGCCCTGCAATGATGTCTTCAGCCACCTACTAGTGGACACATGGCTTCAGAGACGCTGTCGCTTACTTTGTGACGAATTTCAAGACCTGTGAAAGCTTGAATTGGGATGCCTCAAGAACTTCGCACTGGAAGTGAAGTTCAAGCCTAATGCTACTATAATGTTCCGGAAAGCGCGTCCTGTACCCTTTGCAGTGGAAACTGCAGTGGAGAAGGCTACAAACAACGCATCGGTAAAGAAGTCTGGAAACCCACGGAATTCAACAGCTACGGAACACCCGTGGTCCCGATAAAGAAGACTCTTCTTCCAGGTCAGAAAAAGCCGTCTTTTTGCATCTGTGGTGACTACTCCGTTACAGTCAACCCACAGCTGGAAGATTAACGACATCATCTGCTTCTCCCTGAGGAACTCATGCGAAAACTGGAACGCGGTTACGCATTCACCAAGATTGATCTGGCCGATGCCTACAACCAGATCAAAATAGCTCCGCTCAGCCAACGGCGACTTGCTCTCAGCACACGCAAGGGTGCCCTGCTACAGAAACGACTTACCTTCGGTATCAAATTTGCACCCGGATATTTCCAGCAGATCATGGATCAGCTAACTAAGGATTTTCCTGGAACTGTCGTTTACTTGGACGACATTGTTAAGTAAGCGGTCAGGACGCGGAGGACCACGTCAACAATATTCGACGCCTGCTGAAACGCCTTGAAGACAAAGGACACCGCTGCCGGCTGGAGAAATGCCAATTCGCCCAGCCCTACGTCGAATACTTGGGACACCTTCTGTCAAAAGACGGAATTGCCAAAGGTGCCAAGGTCATTGACATTATCCGCATGTCGCCACCCACTGATGTATCAAGCCTGAAAGCGTTCTTGGGCTCGGTACAATTCTACGCCATGTTCCTGCCACCGAAATTTTCTGTAATCGCGGAGGCACTCTACGAACTGACAAAGAAGAAAGTTCCTTGCAAATGGGACGACAAACAACAGAAAGCTTTCGAACAGCTGAAAGGAAAGACCTCTTAACTGTCCTGGTCCATTTCGACAGCAAGTTGCCCCTGGGACTTGCCTTGGATGCCTCCAACGTCGGAATCGGAGCTGTTTTATTCCACCGTTTCCAGCCCAACGTCGAATACTTGAGACACCTGTCAAAAGACGGAATTACCAAAGGTGCCAAGGTAAATAACATTATCCGGATGTCGCCGCCCACGGATGAATTTAGCCTGAAAGCGTTCTTGGGTTCGGTACAGTTCTACGCCATGTTCCTGCCATTGAACTTTTCTTCAATTGCGAGGGCACTCTACGAACTGACAAAGAGGAAAGTTCCTTGGAAATAGGACGACAAACAACAGAAAGCTTTCCACCAGCTGAAAGATCTCTTGTCGTCGGAGAATGTCCTGGTCCATTTCGACAGCAAGTTGCCCCTGGGACTTGCCTGTGATGCCTCCAACGTCGGAATCGGAGCTGTTTTATTCCACCGTTTCTCCGATGGAAGCGAGCGTCCGATTGCTAACCGCTCGAAGATCCTAACGGACAGTCAGCGCAACTACAGCAAAATTCAAAAGGAAGCCTTGGCTATCGTCCTCGGCATCGACAAATTCTACCAGTATCTCTACGGTAGAAGATTCATACTGGCTACGGACCAACGTCCAATTGCTGTTTTCGGACCAGGAAAGGACGTTCCTCAAATCGCTGCGAACCGACTCGCTTCTATGGGCTCTCCTGCTCTGGCAGTTCAACTACCCAATCGAATATTGACGAACCTCTGATCACGTTAACATGGATGCCCTGACTCGTCTTGCCGTTTCCAACGACACTCAATTAGACGGGGAGGAAACAGACGACGACGCGGAAATGGTCTGCGCAATCGAGGCCATCAACAATAAGGTGAAGTCTGCATATCATTGTACTCTGGAACGTGAATGGACCAATGAATCAGCCGAACGTTTTGTTCAAACAGTTAAGCAGGTCCTACGGAAGTCCAACCTTTCTCCGACCAAGGCAGTGCAAGAATTCCTGATGCAATATCGTGGAACTCCTAATTCAAGCGGGTATTCACCCAATAAATTGCTCAATTCTAGTCAAATCGGGACAAAAATCGACACCTGCTTCCTTCGCCTGCCCATACTGCTCAAGGTGACAAACAAGAGAAGCGACAAAATCTAAAATCTAAACGTCTCGAAGCGGTGTGTAAAGTCGTCCGCTCCTTCAATGTCGAAGATTCAGTCTAGGCTCTCTACTTCGGCCCTCGGCGAGACTAAGAGCTTCGTAGGGTACCGGCTGTGGTAACCAAGCGCAAGGGTACTCGCGCTTTCAACGTTCGGGTCCATCCCAGCCGTCCCACATGGAGAAGACATCTGGAGCAACTTCAAACCCGCCATGGCAACGAGAATGATTCGGAACGTGGCTAAGCTTCTCCCTCAACTCCTCGACTTCCAACAGATCTACCGACTGATGTAGAAGTTCGACCGCTCAACACTGATGCTGATTCTACGACTAAATGACATAAACGAAATTTGATGCCGACATGCGGTGAACATATTCCACGACGTTCGAAACGCGCCTCGAAGCCGACATGAAGATTCTCGCCTTCACCGTGAAGTTCAAGCTGAGTGGGGAGGTATCGTGATGACACTCCGACGCTACATATATACGTAGCTAGGAACTTGCACGAAGCTAGTCGAGTTTTCTTGAACTCACTAGCTATGTATCTCGTCATCCACAAATGACGAGAATAATACGTCATCGACTGGAACATTCCAGAATTATCTTCGGAGACTATATAAGGGCCGAAGTTGCCTAGTTCTCCCAGTCTTCAATGTTTTCTTTACTGCTGTCAATCTTCTTCGTGTACTGTTTCTTTCATTTTTGGTTTTCAATAAAGGTTTTCTTTCAAATCCCGTTGGTTTTCTTTTGCTTTCTTCCTAAGAATACAACAGTTCCTTGTTTTCGTTTTGTTTTCTTTCCTTTTCATCTAATTTGCATAAATTGGATTAATTTATGGAATTAGCTAACATGTTGTTAGCTTCGTTTTACTTGTGATATTCAGTCTTCTTGTGAGTTTGGTAGAATCGGCGGCGAAATGGGCAGCGAAAGGCAGTTCTTACATTATAGTCAGTTAGCATAAATAATTAAGCTGGAGAACAGAGTTTTGGTGTAATATTGTTTACCAACCTCGCATAAAGAAATATGCGACCAGTTTGCTTAGATTTTAAAGTTTAATTTAAATGTTTCAAAAGGCGACCTATTTCGCGTTTTCTGTTAATAGCTTAGCTGTACGTGGCGCTTTTAGATTTATGCTTAACGAATTATGGTTTCAAGGTTATGGCAGTACGCTTTGTGATTACTTTTTCGGAATTTGGTTTTAAAGTGCCTGTCGTAAAGAAGTACGCATGTTAGAGAACTCTACATTGGCTTCAAGAGCAGTGCTAATATTTTCATGGTTATAAATCTTATTTAAAATAAATTGCTTAGCGCTATACACGTAGGTATCAGTAAGAAGTACTTACTTAACCTTAAGTTATGTTATTAATGTTCCGATTTAGAAACCTTGGGTCAAAATATATATTAGTACTGTTGATAGCGTATGAACTATTAATTAGTTAATAGTATTTTACAACTTCGGCGATAGTATCGAGTGAGAAATACCCGGGAAAGCAGATTAGGGGTTCTTGCATAATAGCGTAACTTGTGCGGCAGCCGGGTGAGTAAGGGGAGTGGAATAGTTTACCCTATTGAGCTAACATCTTTCCAATTACCGTTTCGATCAGCCTTCCGGGGATCGAGATTCTTGAGAAATCATCTGGATAGTAGCTTGCCACTACTACACAGTTTTAATAATAGTGTATCGCGTCATGTGTCCGAGACATGTACAGAAATATAACGGTATTAGCGATAATTCTAAGGAACTTAGGCCAGGTAAGTAACCCGGCAGTGGCCAGCCGTCCGGGGGTCCGCTGTATGAACTGACAAAAGCTGTAATCAAAGTAATATCGAAACTAACTCTCAATCGCTATCATCGAAACTAACGCCGTGGTGAACCGTTCGGGGGCTGAGGATTAAATATGGTCGGTATTTAGCGTAATTCTAAGGATCTAAGTTGAGTTAATCAGATACTCGTACCGTAGTCAGCCGTGCGGGAGCGAATAGTGTAACTCTCAAAAGAAGCTTATTAGAATTAGCGATACTTAAACCTTTATTAACTAATAGAAAATACATAATTCAGCGCCAATAGAACGGAGCATTGAGTGGCTTCTTCAGAAAGAGTTAGCTGAAATTTAGAACAGTGTCGAGCAGGGGCGTGTCCAGCAATTCGAAACTGGGGGGGCTATAGCCCCAGTAGACTGTAAGCTCTTTTCTGTGGGTTTCGCTCTTCCTTTTTCCTGGCTTGCGACAGGCAGAGATACTAATCTACTCTGGCGGAATTACAACCCATGTCCCACCCAGCCTCCCTTTGGCATAGCCATTTTCGATGCTCAAGACATAAGAAGCGCAATTCTGCGCCGCTGCTGATGTTCTAAGTTGTTTACGTAGGCAGTTGCGTGCCGCGAAAAGTTCCAAACACCGCTCCAAATTCACGGATTTCGCGATATCTTTTTCAATTGATATGGTTGCCAAAGAGCTCATTCGGCTTTCATTCATCGTGCACCGTAAATAGTTTCTTATCTGACCGTAAATAGTTTCTTATCGTGCACCGTAAATAGTTTCTTATATATAGTTTCTTATAGATGAAAAAGAACGTTCACAGGAAACGTTAGACACAGGTATTGTAAGCACCGTATGAAAAATGTGATATAATGTCGGAAAAACTTCTACCGGGTTCATTGCTCGTAGTACATCGGCGATGCCTTCCAGAGGCTGATTATTTTTCCGTAATATATTTTTTAAATCATAACATTCTGCGGAAACATCACCAGCGACATTTGAATGTTGAATAAGGGGCGCTAAGCAATCGGCGTCAAGAAAATTGGCGTTGTTAGGTTGACAAGCTGACATAGCAGTCACTAAGGCTGTGTTGGGAAAACGAGAGGTCATTTCCGCGATGAGATTATCCATAAGAGGATAGAATATCGTACAACGATAGAACTCGATAGCTGAATCATCCCCACTGCTTGATGTTATATTTCTTTGCCCACAGGAAAGTTCTCCAGACTGACACTTTTCACTCCAACTTCTGGTTCGATCCGTATGTGTCATCTGAATCCCACACACAGTGTTTTGCTGTAGTACTAATTTCCAAATTTTTTCGAAATATTTCTCTGTTCTTTTGCTCTGTAACAATAACAAATGTTCATTAGCCGAAGCAGTTGCACTTGTTATATCTAGCGTTTTGGATTGCAAAGCCACTGACAAAGGTATCGTCTGAGAAAAGATGTCGTCAAGTATGATGGTACAAATCAGAGATTCTGGCTTTTTCATGTTTCGGTAGAGGCCCAGTGCTTCGCTTTTGTGGCACTGTTTCACTACGACGTCTTCGGATATCTTGGCTAGAGTTGACAGTAAATGTGAATATTGGCTGTGAACGACGTCAATGATCCGTTCTCTAAAATTGCACTTGTGCCTGCATACTGCAGGGAGCTGTAACGTTCGATACAACGACACATCCTCTTTTTGAACACTTTCAAATATCGCTGCTCTTTTGGCAGATCCGTTAATAAAATTATCAAAGCATTTACAAAATTTCGAATAATTCGGAAACTTCAGACACTTTGATAGTTGCATTTGATAGCACTAAGTGCAATCGGTGAGCATAGCAGTGAATGTACAAGCATTTACTATTGAATGCATCACGCAACTTTTTCTGTAATCCGTGGTGAACTCCGGAGAACACGCAAGCGCCGTCGGAGCTAATGCTCATGCAGTTCGGTATATCAATATTTATTCCTTGATTTTTGACTGAAAATACAGTTTGGTCCATACAGCCAGTTGCGGTGTGGAGACTTTGCAGTGAAAGCGCAAATTGGGGGGAGAGGGCTAGATTTGGAAACTGGGGGGGGGGAGGCTAAGACCCCGGTAGCCCCCTAAACACGCCCCTGGTATCTAGGAGTAAAGAAATAAAATTACCAGTGCCAAGTATAGCTCAATAAATTGCGGTGCCAAAGAACTTTGCTTTATTTGTACTTTAACATTTTTCAATAAATATTTCAATTACGGCGTTGACGATAAATTATCTAAAATCCGTGTGAATCGAGCTAATCTATACCGTTTCTACAGGCCGAAGTATAACGTCGTTAAAGAATATGCACATATAAAGAAGGCAACCACTCAGTACCCGCCGGCTTACTACTGGCCACACCTCGAACCGCACATCTTCAGGTGACGAATCCCGTCCCAATTTAACTTCCGATAGCCGTTATAAGAAATTGCCATCCAACCCCTTCCCCCAAAGAACCAAACAAAACAACACTAAGCTTAAAATGGCTGGGGGTTCCCCAGGCTATACAAGACCCTTCAAAAACCCAATTCCTGTTCCAAACTCCCCGGGAGACCATAATTTTTGGGTGTTAGAAATTTTCATTTTTAACCGCTCCCTCTCCAAATTTTATATTCTTCGTAAAACACCTAAACTTCTTAAATTAACATAATTTGCATAAAACAGTTCAGTTTAGCCTATTAGCTAAGCCCATATTTAAATTTATATTCTCATTTTAGTCGTTGTTTATTGACAATTTGGGAACAAAAATTGATCGAATAAATGGATTCTTCCGAGCTTAATTAGCGTCTTATGATTACCTAACTCGATCGATCATTATCGTACGATTACACGCAGCGTGGCCGTTATGTTGTTTTTTGTTTTATATATAGTGTGGCATGGTTTCTTGTTAAATGTGGGTTACAATACTCGCATTCAGGTTTAGGTTGGCTCGTTACCAGATTAAAGCATACGCAAAGAATTGTGTAAACTGGGTTGGGTTTTACACTTATTGCTTACGATTTATGCTTTCGGGTTCCAAGATTTCTGTGCTGGATGCCAGGAATCTCAGATCGCATTACAAATAAGTAAATTAATTCTGATTGATATATATTTAGTAATACTAATTCCAAACATAAATTTTGATGTTCAGGCTTAAAGAATGAAACCGTAGGGTATCTGGTGGCATATATTTTACTAGTATATAGATAGTGTCAATCGTCGGCCGTGTGTCGAGTGAAAAATTTCCTGGGCGAGTATAAGGAAAACGGTGTTAACCTCGTTTGCAACCCAGGGCGAGTAAGGAGTGCGGAACAGGACGACCAATTCTTAAGGTTCGTTTTCTCCTCATAACCACCTGTTGTACATTCCGTTCGGCTGTTAGCGGAATGAGAGAGAAAAAGAACTAACTACGGTGTAACTTTGCTTTCTAAAAAACTATTTAGGCCACATCGAGTGTACCATTCATCACGAAATTTGTTAGTATAATAAATATTATGGTCATGGTATAGCACTTCCAAACGGTCGTTAACACCATCGTTAATATAGGATACTTCAAAAACCAGTTATAACAATCGAGTAAGTGTTATACGGTATCACACAATCCTATAATATTTGAAAATTGTGTGTTAGTATCTTGTAGACTAAATGCATATGCACTATCTAAGGAGTGATTTTAGGACAACGTTAAAGTCGTGTCCAGTAAGTTTAATATTTTACCTAGGTTAAAATATACAAGTGTCGCACTGCTTTTATATCAACTCCCGAGTGTATACTTACTCTTTATCCTCTTTCGGATCTTATTGGAATTGTTGTCTGGTCCAAGCACGTCTCTGACCTCTAATGGGGCATTTACATTAAATTGAGTGCAGGCTGACTTAGCTTTATCTTATAGTCAGGTATCGCTATCACATTATCCTAGTACAATGGAAGCCCACTATGAAGACATAAATACACCTTAGCGACATTGTCTCGTTTTGCACACGAGTGAGCTCAGACTCAAATATCTGTCCTGTATAGTCGGGGCTTACCGTGTATGATGTAATACTGCATTAGGTATAATGTTAAGCTTCGGCTTCTGCTGAATTTTGAATTTCCAGGTTGCACAGGTCTCGGAATTTGAAATTCCCGTGCTAGAAAGCTGCCAAAATTTGAATATCCCGCGTTGGCCAGCTGCCAAAATTTGAATTTTCCCCACTTGACAGCCTTCAAATTTTGTGTTTTGTATTTTACTAAAATTTGAATTTACGGGGCTGGATAGCTACTAAAATAGGAATGAACAGTGTTTTACTGCTGCCAAAAATTGAATTGGCCGCGCTGGAGAACTGCCAAAATTAGAATTTTCTGCTGCTGGACTGCTGCCAAAATTCGGATTGCCAGGGGGGACAGCTGCCAAAATTTAATTTTCCGCGATGGATAACTGCCGAAATTTGAATTTTCCGGGCTGGACAGCTGCCGAATTTTTGTTTCCACGTTGAACAGCTGCCGAAATTTGAAATTCCCGCATTGGACAGCTGCCAAACTTTGAATTTTCCGCGTCAAACGGCTGCCAAAATTTTAATTTTCCGGGCTGGACAGCTGCCAAACTTTTATTTCCATGTTGGATAGCCGTAAAAATTTGAAATTCCCGCGTTGGACTGTTTTCCTCGCTGCACAGCCGCCAAATTTTGAGTTTTGTATTATGCTTAAATTTGATTTGGCCGCGCTGCATAGCTACTAACATAGCAATCAACCGCGTTGGACTGCTGTCGAAATTGAATCTGCCCCACTGGAGAACTGCTAAAATTTAAATTTACCGCGTTGGACGGCTGCAACAATTTGAATTGTCCTGCCTGGACAGCTGTCAAAATTTGAATTTTCTATGTTGAACTGCTGCCAAAATTCAGATTTTCAGGTTGGACAGCTGCTAAAATTTTAAATTTCCAAGCCGGACTGCTGCCAAGGCCATAATTTGAATTTCCCGCGTTGGATAGCTGCCAAATTTTGTGTTTATATTTTGCGTCGTTCACAGAGAAATGTGTGCACTTACTCGACATCGTCAGCATATACACACGTGTGTATGGAAACATTACAGTAGATTGTATGTAACAACCTTCGTGAGTAGTTACGCAAAGCGGATTCTGCATAACAATTTCGGCGCGTTGTTACGCATAAGCGCTTGTATGTAACAACATCGCTAATGTTTTTACGTTCGAAAGTTGCTACGTGCATTCGCAGCTTTATAACAACAATCGAATGTGGCTGACCAAGAAGTGTAGCAAAACTTTAACTCCAGGACTTTGTGGTCCACTCTTGATGTTATGATAGCCAGAGTCCTATAGGCATGGTGTTTGGAAGTTTCCCAATGCATCTGCGTTATTTTCCTATATCAGAAGGACCTTTGTTGTCCAAACTAAAATCCCTGCTGTTCGAAATAGGAGCCTTAACTTCTTGTGCCGTCTGAAACCTTTACAATTACAGAAGCAACAATTTATAATAATTGATCGAAAGCCACGATATCTTGCATGGCTCAGGATGGGAAGGATTTCTTGGAGATACAGTAACATTCCAGAAAAGCTCCAACATTTATACGTTCAAATTAATCACCGCATTCTGCACAGAAATCCCGAAAACTTTATAATCACGGCTGCGACTAATCATGGCATTTTAGATTGAATATCGCGAAATCATGCATGGTTTTTGGAGAGGTCTCTGGAGATACAGCACTGTTTTCAAAACGATACATCGGTCACAGATCCGTTCAAATGAATGACTCCATCAACAAAAGAGTCAAAGTGTTAATGTTACGCAGATTCTAAATGTTTTATCCAAATGGTATAATTAGCAAATCAAGTTATGTGCGGGTTCTTTTATGTCTCAAATAGAAAGATTTATTAATCATTTTTAACATAATTTGTTTTCTATTTGTATTCTAATTTGTAATAGGTATTGAACGAAAAATCCATGCGTTAGCAGACACATCGACGAAATGCTATTTGGTACTCCAGTTGTATGAGGTAAATTAGGACCCGCCAATAGCTTTTGTAGCAAAGCTAGTTCTAATAACTTTCAATAAGAACCTGTACGATGTGTAATGTAGCCCTCACGACCTAGGACTCAGCTCACCACACAAGCATAGTATAAACCTCCAAGAAATATCAAGGACACCTGAGCAAAATCAGTCACGGCTAAGTTAACTAATTCAATCTTAAACACAGAAAGCTAGGACGCACACACTCTAAAACTTCTTTTATTATGCCCCAAGTATTTTACTATGGTCAAGAATAAGCAACAGTTGAAACGGTGAGAGCGACCATGAGGTCTAACAGTACTGCAGGGAAAGCACAGTTAAAATTCTCGCAAATCAAGGAAGGGGATAAGCGTCCTCTAACAATTGAAGAGCTACTTACTAGCTGCGGTTTCTTCGGAGATTAACTCTCCGACAGAACAGTGCAACTGACTTATATACACTGAAATCCTAGACTACATTAATTCTAGGAAAATGTTTAATTGCCTCAAAACAAACCGAAATGCCACTATACTCAGCGGTTCGGGGTTTGTTAACCTATCTTCTAGAACACCGGGCAAAATTCTAAGAATTGTTCTCGGCTGTATTGTTGTAGACCTACAACAAAGTTAAACAAATTAAACAAAAATATAATCTGCAGCAAACTTTTCAGCATTAATTTTCCAGGCCTCAGAAAATGTCAGGTATCTATAAATTTTGAAAGATCAAAAACACAAAAAATAAAATAAAAATATAAATCTGTAAATTAATAAAAGATAAATTAAAGTAGCATTGACCAGGCCTAGCGATACCAAATCCGTCACCTCAAACATACGGTGGGCGAAAGGCGTGGGTTTAGATAGCTCGCAGCGCAGATGATATTGTGATGCGCACAATGACGCATTCTAATGCTGCAGTACAAGCAGTCTATGGAAATAGTGACCTACCAGTTGATGCAATTGTTACAGAAATATTTAGTAATTGGAGCCAGATTCTTGTGATGGACGCGCCTGCAGACGTTGTCGGTTTATGACTGACACTGCATTCTACTCAGACAGAGTTAACTCAAAGATAATTGGTATTGTATAGGCAAGGGCAAATTCAAAAACTGTGCTAAAATAAATGACGTACCAGACTAGAAGCATACTACTAGTTACTCACAAGCGAGGGGAAACACAGCGAGCATAACTACACAATGAAAACACCAAATCCACATTTACGTACAGTTAAAAAGAACCGGCAACCATGAACCCCCCGGGTAATGTGGACAATTATCCGCAAAAAATTTTATATGAAAATTTAGCTAGAATGTTTTAACAAAATCACGTACTCTTTACTCGCACTAAGTTTGCCTTAGTTTTTCAGCCTCAGCTCTATTTATGGCGCTTCGTTCCGCACGCATTACCAACTATAGCACCCGGAAAACACCCGTGTCAAAGCAAACTTGATGTCATACAGTCTCCAGTATCAGGCAACCGCTGCCCCAAATCCGACCGTTTGTTTGCTACCCTTCCCGTCATCGCCCATTTATCAGCCACGAAGGTACTGTAGGCTCCAACCATGCAGACTCTCCTATGTCGCAGAGCATTCGTCTTGCACCTGTTAACAGGCCCACACTACCGAAGTAAGCAGCTCCGACAGTCTACGTGACTGGGTCCGTTTCCAGACCTAGGTTGCCTTTGCAGGGAGCAGCAAACGCACAACCGAACATGGGACAAGCCAAGCCAGCCGACAACAAAGTGACATCAGACATCAAAAATAGCCGTAACAATACGAATTGGAAGACGGGGTAGCACTATTACTTGGCAACACAAAATTCCTTGACAAAAAGGATGGCTTGGTATTATTTTTAACCGACAAAACAACATTTACAATTACACTGCTTTGTATTTTCTCTTAGTGGTTTATCATGCGTACAGTTGTAATTTATGAAGTCTGATACATAGCAAAGAATATTTAATATATTGAGATTTGACATTACAAATCTTTAAATGCCACAAAGTAAATTTGATAATAATAGAACACGCTTGAACACTGAAAATTAAGTTGACTCTAGACCCTTCTGCAATAATTGCGATGAATAAAAAAATAAAAATTCTCTGTAATCTCAAATCTCGAAGAAACACATTATTTTAATTTAAAGTTGAAAACAAGTTCAGCCTTTTATTATTTGCATTAATTTTTGATGGTCTGTATTGAATAGTGAGCGATGCTTTAACACAAGGCGCAAGAATTTAAAGAAAAAGGATGTGTCACAACTAATATTCTCAAAGCGTAGGTACGTCTAAAAACAAGTGCGCATTCTATCTTAAGAAGGGGGTGCAACACTACCTAGGATCAGATTGGTTATCCCTTACAGTAGAAAAATCTAGAAACTAGCTGTATAAATTCTTACATTTATATAGAAGGGGACGTTCGCATTGGCATTAATTCTTGGGAATGGGCAGCCGGGCAGGGGGTCGGACTATCCTAAGGCATCCTCCTTAAAGAGTCATGATCTTACCGTTTTTATAACATATTGTTTTTACAACCACACCCTTGCAGCTACAGTCATACCTGCCGAAGCAGGGAGTGAGGTCGTCCACTTTTTAGGCACCCCCTCGAAGACTTCCCCCGAGGACCTCTACCGCCCCCCCCTGAGACGACCCCAGCTATCTCCATGAGACATCGTAGCGTCAGCATCTATGCGCTATAGCATTAGTGTAATGCTACATTTACAACTACACAACTGTACTATTATATGATTGAACCACGGGAACATTTGGTACCAGATCGTGCAACGAAACCGCCCGTAGAATTTATACAAAAAAATGATGATAACCAGAAAATATTATATTAAAATCATAATAGTTGTTTTTTGCGATATGTCATAAACATTCCACGAATGTCCTATAAAACACACGCGAACAGCAAATATTTTTCACAACAACCTATGCATTTATTATTAAAAGTTTAAAGTGAAATTAATAATAGTCTGGCTGGCAGCTGGTTCATAGGTTTTCTGGGCGTTGTGGATAGCAAAAGGTTGTTACAATAATTATTTGAAACATATGTGGCTAGAGCAAATAAGAATGGCTTATTTTTTACATCCGACTCAATCCAGATGGGTTCTTCGGAATCGAAGAAGGTCCTGCTGGTCTATGTTAACTAAAGAGCCCAATCGGGGTCAGATCGGCTGAGGATTACTTCAGGTTCGGATAAGCCTCCCTAAAATTGGGTTTTGGCTGGGGCATGTCTTCCTCATGCAGCCTGAATACCGTTCGAGGTGGGACCGGCAGAGAACCTACACATAGCCTAGTTAAAAGTATTAGTTATGCGATAGTTAATTTTTAATTAATTCTAATACAACACAATAAAATAGTTTACTTGAAAGTATAAATCATAGTGAGAAAAATATGTTTTAAAAGCGCTTGCCTTATTTAGAGTTGCAACATCCAGTAATAAGATAAGCAGAAAGGGAAGGCGCTGAGTTCTTATAGGATATTTTCTGGTAAAATTGAGGTGCATATTTAGGTCAAAATTGCTTAATAGACCTTTCGACGCATCTGAGCTCATTGCCAGTACAAGTGGAATCCCGTTTACACTTTACGGTAAACAGTTCTACGCATTTATTAAGCATACTACAAGTGATTGTCCTAACTTGTTAGATTTGAATTTTGGTTTATCAAATTTTAGAGAGTGTCGTCGTATTACTAGAAACAAGAAACATTTCATGGGCCACCAGGTACAATTTCGATAAGGTAAACATTTGTACACCATTAAGAGATCGAAATGTAATCGCCTTTAGCTCACGCGGTTGTAGTTTTAGATGTTTTAAGCATTCAAGATAATTTTCGGATTTAAGTCTAGCGCGTCTATATGTCCTACGGGTATTCATCCTATTTGAGAAGTTTAAGAATTTAAGGTTAAAGAATACATGAAATAAACTAAACCAGATGTGGCACATTGTGATGTGGAAATCTTATCAGACCAGTTTAGATGTGGTGGATACTATATGCCTTGCAGTTTATTTTAATGCGTGAGTTTTTCTAAGACATGTTCATACTAAGTTTTATAAGCTAATAAGACCTAAGATGATTAGCATCTTTGAAGATGAAGTTCCAAATATGAATATGGGACATATTGATACCATTCTTCTAGAGTTGCGGCCGGACAAATATATATGCTTATCTGTATTTAGCGCGTTCCTTAATGAGTCTGTTACACGTTCTACTATCTGTACAATAACTTTGCAATTTACAGGACGAATATTATTTTAACATCGACTAACACAATGACCAAATAGGTAGTTGGTAAAGACTACCCAGAGTGACTCTATATTCCAATGTTAAGAATTATTTAATATAAGACTAAATATATTTAAGTTTAAAGTCGCGGTTTATTGTCTTATGTAAACATTTGTGTTGCAGTTTCATTTTATAATGCGATATCAAATGAACGAATTTAAAGAAAAACAGTAGAAAACGTCAATATGTCTATATTTCAATATGTCGACGAACATTGTGCGCAAGCGGGTATACACTTAGCAAAATTTTACATTATATAAATATTCCCATATTCCATGGAAAATGTTTTACACAATTTTAACTAATCGGTAACATTTGACTTATAATATGAAACTCAAATTTCGTCAATTATCAACAAATCAAATTGATATACGAAAGTACAACTTAATAGGAGCAGCTGGAAAGCAATCACAGTTTGCAACTATACCTCATAGTATAGTCTTCCCTGTAAAGATGGCACGATTCGACTTAGAGCTAAAATTGTAACGGCTACTGGATGCCACTAACGTTATTGCAAAATTACAGACTGTAGTGCCGTAATTTAGCAAATTATCTACTGAGCCATGTTGCAACGTTGATAGCACACCTGTTGTAAAACAAAAACGGACCTGTTTAAAGGATTAAGTAACGATGTTCATCTTACTAGCAAGATAGAGACTTAGTTTTATAAAATTTTGGATATTTCATTTTTTCTGATTTTTTTAATTTTGGTTCACAGATTGAAACTCTCTTCTCTGACAAATGCATATTAACAAACTTGTGGAAAGATTTTTCAATTTGATCCAGATGGCAGATGTTAGAAGGCTGCATGACCAAAATTAGATATCTCTAATTCGTGTCGGTTTCATAACAGGTAGGATATAAGTGGAGCCCGTATCCCCAAACTGTGGAGCACAACTACATTCTATTTGTTACGCGTCCAATAAAAATTGCAAAAATCGGATGATTCCGTTAAGAGTTATGGTTGATATATACGGACAAACAGATTTTTTCGTACAACAGAGAAACCATTTGAAGAAACTCCACTCGATTCAATTCCATAAGTATTAATCGTCAGAGCTTTGTTAACACTCTACATTAATATGTCGCCGCATGATACTTTTGATATTCATCATTAAATGTCGTGAACCACACCTGACGTTTCGATGACCTCTTGATTCCAGGATACGGATTTGTCATTCAGATAACTATACCAAATGAAATTGGCTTAGCTTTCTGTGGCTCTTAGGCGAATATATATCTTCTAGGTGTCATGTTACTAATAAAATATTAAGAAAAACAAGAAAATTCGATATTTATAGCAGTACAGGCCAAAATAATTTGTTAATGCCTGGATCGATTTGAATGAGTGATAAAATTAACGATGCGACTGTTTGTACCAACATTCGAGCGTAACAACATTAGCAATGTTGTTACATACAAGCGCTTATGTGTAACAACGCACCTAAGTTGTTATGCAAAACCCGCTTTGCGTAACAACTTACGAAGATTGTTACATACTATCGAATGTAATGTTTTCATACACACGTGTGTATATGCTGACGATGTCGAGTAAGTGCACACATTTCTCTGTGAACGACGCGTTTTACTTGCACTATGTTTGCATTAACATAATACAATGACGATATTGTTTTCTTACAAAATGGTCGCTGCAATAGCTTTACTTTGTGCAATTCGTGCACGCACTTCTTTGTGAATGATGCATTATACCAGTTTAATTAATCGTGGGTAAGTCATCAAGGTTTGGAACGATCCAAAATATTGATGGAGACATGCTTAAATCCAAACCGGGGACAAAACACGATTTCTAGCATGCGCGCCCCCACCCTCTCAAATTAGCTCGGTCTGTGAAAAGTTTTTCCTCAGACCCGATGAGAGTAAAACGCTCAGATTTTTTCAGAGCGACTTGATCGCTGACTTCTCAGATTTTGTTATTAATTCGTCATTGTGACCCGTTAGGTCTTACATACTTCATGGTTTCATATTCATATATATACAGATTTAGTTTGAGGCACATATTTCTCATTCATTCTCTCTTTCTCTGTCATCACAGATATTTCGCTCGCACGATGACAGAGTCGCACGGTCGCCCTTATCCCTCGCACGCCCCAAAGAAATCTTAAATTTACCAGCGTTCGAGAGAACACAATGCAGTGCAAATTGCACTGCATTGTAATGCATAACAACACACAAGTAGCGACACAGCAACAGAGTACAACGTTGGGGATCAGAGACGAAGAAGGGAAAAAGTTAGGAAAGGAAAGATCGGGTCAGAACTTCAGGCCCGACTTGCCAGTTCAGAATACGTTGCGCTTCGCCGGAGTTCATACGTAAGATAGAATTCTATGGGGCTGGACTAAAATGTCATAGAGTCTAGAGTGTCGACTGCGAAAACGTGATTTTGCACAGACTTTAGAGTAGGCATGTGCTCGACTCAAAAGTAGGACCAAATCCCCCATGGACTTTTACCAAAGTTCGGAACAAAACTACCTGGAAAGTTCACTAAAATTTACCGAGACCTTAACATCAGCCCTTGTTTAACGATCGAAAATTGGCAGAGATTTGCCCCTACCTGGAAGATGCCATTTTAAACCAACTTTGATCACCTGCACCTAAACCCTTCAACGACTTAAGAGTGCCCCGACTAGATTTTTGGAAAACCCACAAATGGACTATGCCCGGAGGTAATTAGTTTTGGAAAACCGGTAGTAGCTGTCTTCAATAACACTGCTAAACTTAATACAAATCACCCTCCTTCCTTATGCACACAATTTGGGCTTACTTTAGAACGTTCGTGTTCTAGCACTGTAAGAGGTAGATATAGCCTCCAGGTCTCAGTATACAGTCCCATAGTTAGACAACCTCAGTGGAATTTCAGTCTTAGGAAGTTACTCGCACTTGCTAGGAAACACTGTCATGAACTTGGCACAGAACATCCTTCTTCCCTGACAGTAAAATTTTGTACCAACTTTACGCACTTATATCTAATCACCTCTAGCGTAGGGAAATACCTCTCTGGATTTTTTGGATGGTCCAACAAATGGACTAATACGGTGAGTAAGTTGTTTCGGAAAATCGGCTGTTACCTTCTAAAATAGCGTTTACTACCCGACATAAAATCGAATCCCTGCGACGTACCACGTCTCGGGTTGTAGGGCACAATTGCGACCACTCACACTCCGATTAGCGTGGAAACACTTACAACCGTCGTTAGTTTAGGGCCCCTAGTGGGTAAAGTGTCCGGTGTCATGAACGATCCGGATAGCCTTTGAAAATATTGGCTTGGGGATGCCACAAGCCGCCCAAAAAGGTTACACTTTGACGTTCAGTGATGATTGGTTGTATTAGCTAGCGAGTAATCACTTGCTCGTAAATAAGTGGACCGAGGAATCTTACTTTTACGTTGGTCCCCTTTTGTATACTGGGGTGACTGCTCTCTCCGTAGGCTAGGATGTAATTGATCCAGACATCCTGCGAGAGTGAAGATCCCAACCAACTCCGAACATACTGGCCTGAGTGTTCTACCCAGACTGTACAAAAATGCTATATGTATAAATGTACACAGACATCACCTACCGTTAAGCAGGGATACACTTCTCATATAGGTAATCATTCCGAAGAATCTTAGCTATACATTGTCCACTGCTCCTAGGAAATAGTGGTTGCCGCCACCAGTTTTGGTTTTACCCTGTGAAAAAACAGAGGCATCGGCCTCTCACACGAGCTTCAAGAGCTCTAAACTGTCACGGTGATGTCTTCGCTCCCAGTAAATAAACACACCACGATGCAGGCTCACGCGAGTGTCGCGATCTACCCTGCGCGTACCGTGGTACGAATCCCCAGTCCCATATTGTCGCTAAACCTGGTGGTTGGTTTTTCCTCGCTCGTTCCTTGGTTTATGTTTGGTTTGGATGGTGGTTATTAAGTTGTTATAAAGAGGAGGCGATAGATACGTCGATGGCAGGGCTAGAGGGGGGCAGGGGGCGAGGGAAAAAGGAAAAGGAGGGGGGCAGCGCCTGTGCCCCGAGCCGCGGATAAGGTTAAAGGGGGTGATGCGGCGGGGGGTGGGCGTAGGGGGTGGGGGGTGGGCTGGCGGCTCGGGCGTCGCCGGGGCGTACGGCGAAGGAGCAGGCGGGGGGTACGGTTCGCGTCGAGCGGGCCGGGTGGGTCCCCGCGGTCCCCGCGCGGTCGGTGTGGCGGTGTCCGCGGTTGTGGGTCCCTGGTTTCGTCCCGTCCGTCGTTCGGTGTCGGTACCCCCGCGCCCGCCCACCCCTCCTCGTCCCTCCCCCCCCGCCCCGCCCCCTCATTTTTGTTCCTGTTTCTCTGTTTGTTTGTTGTTGTTGTTCGGCTCCACCTTTAGCTGCTCCGCCTTCTGCATCCGGGGCGTGGGTGGTTTTTTTATTTTCCTTGTTAGCACCAGTGCCGCTCGCGTTGGCGTGGTGGGTTGCATCCTAAGCTGGAGCGTAGGAGGGGGCATGCTTGGTTGTTTGTTTTTCGTTGGCCCGTATCAGGGAACCCTTTCTTTTTTTTCTTTCCCCCCCCCCTTTCTTTGTTCCACCATGCGCGGTTTTTCTCTTGAGCTGCAGTATTACTGTATAATGTTATAAAGTAGAAAAGTTAAAATAAATGTAATTGCATGTTTTGTTTGGTTCTTTTGGCCCCGTGGGGGGGGTGTGGTGCGTGTCGTATTTTTCGCATCACTGTTGTCGTCCCGATTGTTTTGTTTATTCCCAGAACGGAATGGTGCGGTAGATTGGTTTGGTTTTGGGTGTGGTGTCCCGTCTCGCAACGAATAGAGTTTTATTATTTCTTCTGCGTTGGCTTTGTTTTGGTATTGGTGTTGGTAAAAAATAATACTTCTTCTTCACTTACATGAGTTTAGCGGCGGTCTATGTTTTATGTTTAACTACATATGCAGTTACTTGTGTGGTCACCGCTAAACGAAGAATATCTGTGACATTAATCTGCAGTGCTGTGGGAATTTTTTTTTTTGTTTGTGTTTTTGTTTTTTTTATCCCTTCGCAGGGGATGTTTTTGGTTAAAGAAATGTCTTGGAATGCCAAAATTGTTGTTGTCCTATTTTTGTTGACCCGCCCTGTAAAAAAGATTTTTTTAAAGGATCATGCCCTGTGGTACTTCTATAGTATTATATTTTTCCCATATTTCTTTTTTAGAAAAAGGGAAAGGCTACTCATATAATCGGTAAAACAGTGAAATGGTGATAGACGGTTGTGTCGACCGCGATGCTAAACATATACTGAATAACCACAAAACACGGTAAAGTGTAATAACGGTACGCAGCTGCATGGCGCAACTTCCTAACACCATGCCCATACGACCCCGGCTATCATAACCTCAAGGGTGGACCGTAAATTTTGCGATTTTGACACTTTTCTTGGTCAGACCCAAGAAGCTATGGAGCTTAGCAAGCCGCAGGCGCGCTTCACGAGGTGTGTTCGGACCCCGCCCGATTGGTTGCGCACGTGTCTAGTATGTCGGCATGATTTCTGAGGTCCCCCAGGGAGGTTGACATCGATACCTGCTCACAGGTCATAATGCCAGACCGTTATTCCCTATTCTGAGCTTAATTGGAAGTTGTTTAATCCATTATCAATGAAAAGTAAATTCTAACGAGGGTTTGATTTTAATTGAAGTTTTAACTCGACCTCAATTAGCTACAGTTCTAACCCTATTGATTCGGTGTAGCCTTTGTGGCCCCCACAGGGTTCCGACAGTCCCTGAAAGTTTAACGTCGGATACTCTTAGTGATACATTGATGATCGCTTACGGGTGTTTGCATTGGTGAAGTATTTCCCTAGTAAATTTTACTCGAAATTTGAGTGTGCCGTTTCTGAGCGTGATTCCGTTATAAAACTTTGTGTATTATTCTCCCGCGGCATTTCTCTCCTCTTTCTACATCAACATTTGAAGGTGAACCGTACACGTCAAGGCTTGGGATATTCTCACCCACAAGCCAAGGCGGGCAAGGTTAACCGGTCCGAGCGGATAATCGTATGGCTCCAAGGGATGAACAACGCAGGACGCCGTGTGTCAATCTCAAGGTTTTATTTTTAGGTTGTATATAGTACAAGTCAGGCATGAATATCAAACGCGGAGAGTATGTGACAAAACAGGTTATACGTCACGATGGGCCGGTAGTCTCCGTTTTCTTATCAGGTCCGCAGGTAAATCGTCACTCAGGCGGGGGGGGGGGGTGGCGCGAGCGAGTAAGATCCCGGAAAAAGCCGGGCCAGAGTCTATCCTTCCCGAGGCGTCCTATGCCGGCAGCAATTAACTTAGCTGTGAGTCGGAGAATGGGTTCCGGTGCACGTCGAAATACGCTCTTGGTAACACGCGGCGTTACCGTAATTCAATTAGACTACTAGCGCAAAGTACAGGAGGCGTGCTTGCTCGGTCGCAGGTCAGTCCGGCGAGGGCGAGAAAGTCGGGGTCGTTCGTCTGGCTCAAAAAGGTGAGGGACTGCACACAAGAAAACGTGGACTCCTGGAGTACGTCAGATCACTAATACTAAGTCAGCAGAGTATGGTATAAATCAATGCCAGGTTACAATGGTTCATGTGATACAAATCAATGCATGGTCATATTGGTTCGACTGTATATGGTACAACACAATACATGGTTATGCACAAAAGTTAATCATAAAGCAAACAGGTGAGCAATGGCCGTGCTAAACCTCCGTCCGTGATACTATCCAGGTCCTACAAAATTGTGTCCTATGTCACTATTGAGCTTTTCCTATTGTTTTTCGCCCTAAGGCAATCCTTACGTTAAAGGCTAACAACGACGTTCCCAACGACTGATCATATTCAAAGTAATCCCTAATCTCTAGCGTATCTAGCCTTAATGCCCTCTTCACCGAGCGCGTCCCTATCAATATCCTATATACATACATACATATGTGTAATGGAGAAATATAGGTTATCATCTGAGCGAAGCTGGGGCTGCCCCCTAGCCTCAAAATTGGCGAGGGGTAGCCTTACGGTGATGAAACTGATTTTGGTGGCGGAAAATGTCCTAATCTACGCTGTGACGGCCGGGACGGCAATTCTGAGTACTTTGAAGGCTCGCCCCTACCTACTCTTTCATCGACCTAAACCGGTTGGGGCGCTTTTGAGCCATCCTTGGCGTTCTCCCGAGCAGTCAACTTCAGCATCCCAGGCGTCTTGACTGGCAATTGGGACTCTCCTACAATAGAGCTATGTCCTACGATCTGGAGGCGTTTTTGTCGTTTCTGTCTGGGGCACGGGGCAGGCTCAAAGTTGACCCGTATTTCTACCATTTTTTTATGTTTTCCTAGACAAAAGCTTGATGGGCCTGCCCCTGGCTCCACAGGGCAGGATTCCTGTAGTTCCAGGCCTTGGCGGTCCCTTCGTGACCACCTCCTAACCCTTTCTACGTCCCGAGTCCTTAGTCCTATGGCCTTAGCTCTGGTGTTCCTCGTCTTTTCTCTTGTGTCTTTTCTTTCTCCTCTGTCGTCTTTCTTTTCTTTTGTTGTTGTTGTGTGTGATGCACTGCCATTGCAGCGTTGTACTGCGCTGCCATCATATGCAGTCGCTACCAACGCTCGTAAATTTGATATTTCACGAGCGTTGGCGTGGTATAAGGACGAGCGAGGACTTCAGTCCTTGTGCTAATGATTGACACTAAATGGGCAGAGAGAAAACTCTGAAGTAAAATCTGGAACACATATATATATATGAACCTGCATTGGAATCTAAACCCCGAATATCTGAATCTGAACCCCACTATACATACGACCTAACGGGTCACCATGCCGTAAAAGAAAAAGAATCAAAACTCAGCGATCAAGTCGCTACTAAAATAATCAGGGGTTTTGCTCCTGCTCGATCTGAGGCCAAAGTTTTCCTCAGATCGAGTTAATTTTCAGACGGTAGGGGCGCTGGCCAGAAGGCGTATTTTGCGCCCAACTCGCCAATCTCCCTAAGCGTACTAAAGTTTAGAGTATATTTGAGCCCTACCTACATTGTACAAACCCACGGGTCGGATCTGGGACTGCGGGCGTGAATGTTTTATTGCTTGATCAGCCGTTGACCGGTCGAGACCCTTTTTATGAGACACTCTACCCACATCAGCCTACAAAGTTTTCGAGGTCACTTTCATACTCGGTATTTAAAACATGGCCCCAACCTGTACCGTGGCTTACGAGGTTGGGTATAAATATAAACCATATAAACTGATCATAAAGTCGTCATAAACCGTGAGTCAAATAATTGTAAAAATCGGATAATACAAATAACAATAATGATAATAGTCACAAATATAAGTGATCATCGAGCTATTTCCAATCGTGAACCAAATACTGATGTGCAGGATTCTTCAGACTCAAGTAATTCCGTCTTAGAATTTGTCGCTGCAAAACTAACACTGGCCCCGAGCCTACCCTCGGCTATCGCGCCGGGCCTGCTTTTCCCAAATTTACTTAGCTTCTTATAAATCCCAAACAATTGTAAATTTGACTATTTATCCCTAGGGCAGAGCGGGCCAGCAACGGCCCGGGTCCTCGTTCCCTAAATTACACCTGCGACCGGCCTCAAATGCCATATGGGCGCCAAACTTTCATCAAGCTGCAAACTTTGAAACAAACAAGCCGGTAAACAGTAAGCCAGAAAAAATCATAAATCGTTCCATTCCACCAAGAAATTTTTCCTTTAACCGTGGTCGTCTCAGGGAAAATTTTGTATACCTAACTCATACTGTTGCGCCATGTAAAAGTGGATCCATTGCATCCGGAAAAAGTGAGCTTTTGTTCTACCTTAGACCACGGGGAACCAGTACCACTTCGGCTAGAACGTTTCCTATCGCCTGAATCGGAACTCGACCTTTGCTAGAGATTCCAGAAAAATATTATGTGTAGCTGATCCAGGAGAAGGGGGGTTTACCAAGAGACTGACGAGAGAATATCGACTCGACAGGGACACCGGTGTTAAGCTACCATTGACTACGAAATTTAGTGGAGCTCTACCAGTCTACAACAGAACACTGATCTGCCGCTAATTCGGCCTTGGGGGAACTAAGTCCCCTCAGGTCTCTAACGAGAAACGCTGGGTAAACCAATGCGGCTAAGCCGTCAAAACATAAACTGAAAATAGAGACTAGTCGAGCTGCAATTCACGCGACAACCGCGTAAAACTAATGAAAAACGAATAAGGCGTCGGAGCCGGTCAGTAGAGTCGACCGAACTCCGCGCTGCCGAAGTCGAACTGATTCGTATTTTCCGAGTGTCGCTCGTAAGCTCGAAATTTTCGGCCGTACTTTGGGATAACGATTTTGTCGCCATCCAATCGCCGTGGTTTGCTGCACGCCCACTCTTTTTTCAGCTTTACCCCCGATGTCCAATCGGGGTCACTTCCGGAAACTTGAAACTGACAGCTACCGTAAGCCGTCGTTGTCCTTAAAGAGAGTCGGCTTCAATTAATTTTGCCGACTTGAAATTTGAACCCTCCGAGTACTCGGAGGTCAACCATCTGCGAGCTCAACCCCAAATCTTCTATCGATATGAACTCTAAATCCTTTGCTTCCCTTGTGTCAGCAGCAGCAATTACCCCATTAACGCCGGATGTCGCTTAGATTGATCCCAGGACATGTATTGTTTGCACTCTTCACACTATTTTCATTGAGCAGTTATTGCCGTTTAAGCTATTATCAATCATAGCAGTGACCAGCAATACTTCCGGGACACGTAATTCCCGCAGTTCGTTTAATTGGTGTCAAATTCAAAATTTCCGGGACACGCAACTTCTGCAGCTCATTTAATTGATATCAAATTCAAAAGCTGTCGTTTCTTTTGGAGTTCCCATCCGTCGTTTAAGCTACCCACGTAACGCCAAGTAGAGCTGCCGGAAGTTAAATCGGGACATACTAATCACCCGCGTAATGATAGAAGATCGCCATTAATCTAATGATCTACCGAAGTAACACATCATCCCGCCCATGCGTTGTCCCCATCTCGACACCATCTGTTAAGCCCACTTTTCCGGTGTCTTTGACAGCTCAGAACGCCGCCCTGCGAAAACTGCTTTGTCACGATACAGAATATGACCCTCGGCCACGAGGACAACTCGGTCTTTCACGCTAGATCACGGCATATCCTGGTCTTTTATCTCGAAAGTATCGACTTCCAAGCGTCCCAGGGGGGGGGGGCGAGCCGTCGGACGAGAGCCCGGCGGGGGCCAGGGATGCGTCACCTGCCCAGGGATCGTTTACCCGGAGGGCACCCCCGACCATATCTCCCGAGGACCACTACCGGTCCTCAAACCTACCCCCTTTTTCCATCCCGCTTCTGCGTCCAAATATATACCTATATGTTATATACTTATAAAACTAATAATTTTAATTAAATTTTATATATAAAATATATTTGTAAATATATATAAATATATTTTTTTCTTTTCGCTGCTGTCCTCACCGCCGCTTTTGGTGTTGTTCGGACAGCAGACTCGGCGGCGACCCAAGGACGAACGACTGCCAAGAGGTCAGTCGAGGAGAAACAGAGAGAGAGAAGACGACAAAACAACAAACGAAGAAGAGAGAGAGCGAAAAAGAACAAACAGGGAGAGGGACACGGGAAGGGATGGGACAAGGGTTTCCAGGGGGAAGTTCGGTGGGTCGGGGTAGGATTCGTTCCCAGGACGAAGAACGGGGCAGAATGATGCCAAACACAAGGGGGGTAGACGAAGTATTGGGACCAGACCCACTCGGGTCAATTTATGTATTGTAATATAGGGGACTTTGGCGGGCTCTCCCGGCCCAACAGCTGGGTAGAACGACGCCCGCGGGATACCGTTGGACTCGCCTTGACTAGGCGAGTCGGATGAGGGGCGATACGCCACCCTTGCTTGCCAGATTTGGGAAAGTGTTAGAAACGGCTGCGATAAGGAGAGTTTTGACAACGACGGGGCGCTTTCGATGGCCGTCCCGAGTTAACGGGTGGGAGGTCGGAGACCCGTCGGGTATATTTGGGGATGTTTTGACGTGATGAACACAATGAGGGGCGGTTTGCCCATTTTCGAGTTGTGAATGAAATTTCAGGTATTTTGTACCAACCGTTAGTCATTATGCCAAACACGGGGCACTTTGGCGAGTTGTCGCGGGCTAACGGCAAGTCGGGCGGAGGCCCGCCGTATATCGTTGTAGTCAAAAAGATCAGGCGAGTCGAATGTGGGGAGGTGCAAAGCCGACAGGGTTTTATGTCAAAATTTGTAATGCATTATGAAATGGTCGCAAAACCGTGGGACAACTCGTATAGCAGCGTGATGGCTCATCAGATCGAGACATGCTTGGGTTCGTTAGATGCCCGAATATTTGGGCTAAACTCAGATAGCGAAATAGATACACATATATATACATATATAGATATAAATTATCCCTACCCCGGACCACTATCAACAGCCAAACTTAGCGTAAGTAACGGCTGTTAATTCTGTTTTAACGTGTTTTCCCCTCCGATTTAAGGTTAAATCCTTGTACGCCAAGAGCCATTTTGGCCTCATCCGGAAGCCCGTGAAATTCCTTATCGAAAAGTATTCGGATCGTTTTTCCGATATCCAAGCCATTAGACGGCTACGGACCGACAAACGAGCCCGACGGCCGTCATTTCCAAATAGTCGAAACTACCGTACCCTTAACTTTCCATTAATTTAGGCTTGCAGTTTTCTGTTCTTTTCGTGACCATTGCTACATATGTTATTCGCGACCACGGCTACGTATATTATTTAGCCTAGGTAAATTTTATATTCTTGCTCACAACGACTATCCAGCCAATAGTTCAACTCGGGCAATCGATGGCCTCCTATTCCCGGACGGTCGTGATTTTGAAGCCATAATCGTGTGGGCAGCTGGTCGAGTTCCAGAAAAATTTACTGTCCTATTAATATCGCTACCATCGTCATTTCAGTTTTCTCAGGCTACGTCTCCAATGTGTCTGGAATAACCAGTCCTTCAAATTCAAACGTGTCCGCTTAAGTTGGTAGGCAATCATTATATAAACATAAACAAAACATGCAATTGCATATAAGAGTAAACCATGTCATAAGCATAATTAGGCAACAAAGGTTAGCAAAGCACAAATTATGTACAAAGCGATTACGACCGTGACACCATGCAACGTGTGACTCTGCCACGAATCGATTAAAATACTCCAGTCTGACTATGAGGGTTCGGTGATCGTGGTTCGGCTTAGGTTCTGGGGTTAGTTCAGGTGTTCCTAGTCAATTTTGTCTTCAAAATCATGTAAAAACGCACGTAACGGACCGGAACGGTCCTGTTACAAAAGTGCTAACTTAGCACTCACGTACTTGGTAAGCAACCTAATATCGCTCAGTGTCAAATATTTTGAGTTTACGCGGTGAGGCACAAAAAATTCGCAAAATTAAAATATCCAGGTGAAAAGGAGTCAGTTGTCTATTTTAGGATTTGATTTCTTTTGCGTCGTTCACATTAAGATGCGTGCGTGCACTCACTGCACACGGTTACGCGAGAACCGAAGTGCTCGTTACACTGCAGTTGTCGTTACATTGTAATGACAACGTTGTCAGTCGCTACAAGCTTCGTGCAACAGCTGACATTTCTGAACGATGCTTGTAGCGACAATATCAATTGATGTTACACTGCTTGTAACAACATTGTTTAAAGTTGCACATCCAGTGTAGCGACAACAAAGATTGCCGCACGATTGTGTAACAACAATTGAGAACAACGCACGCCACGTTTGTTACATGAACCCAAATTGTTGAACGCTGTTGGTATGAGTATCAAACTGGAGGGAGACACCAATATCAAACCGGAGGGAGCACCAATAGTTTTGGAGGGACACTAGTTACTACGAAATTGAAATTGGTAAACCGACTGCAGTGCCCAATACGTGGTGGTAACGTGATCCGGGTGTTAGATAGCCTAAGTGATACCGTTCAAGTTGACATTGCTGATTATATTTTTGCTGATTTGGGTAGATTCATACCTGCGTTATTTCAGCTGTGCTAACATTACTTTGTTTTCGCATAACCACAATACAGCTTTAAACAATGTTGTTACAAGCAGTGTAACATTAATTGATATTGTCGCTACAAGCATCGTTCAGAGTTGTCAGCTGTTGCACGAAACTTGTACCGACTGACAACATTGTAACGAGGACTGCGGTTCCCGCGTAACCATGTGCAGTGAGTGGACGCATCTTAATGTGACCGACGCATTTTAGGACTTGCAAAAGACTTCGCATACCGCTGGATAAAAAATGTATTGGCGGTATTTGCTGAGTTTCTGCTGCTGCTGCCGCTAATTTTCGGATAATAATACATTAATAAGTTTATTTATTGAATAAACTTAACACAAACACTAAAAGTGTTTTATTGTACACATATCAGTATGACTGAAACAGGATTGAGTTGGTGAGACCTGTTGTTAGAGAAAAATTATATGATAGAAAGGGTCCAAGATCGTTTAATTAGAAAGTTGTATAATATGGAATTAAATATCGTTCTATACTATTATATCTATTCTTCCAAAATTTTGATTCGACTGAAGAACCATTATTTTATCTGTTGTTAGAGAAAAATTATATGATAGAAAGGGTCCAAGATCGTTTAATTAGAAAGTTGTATAATATGGAATTAAATATCGTTCTATACTATTATATCTATTCTTCCAAAATTTTGATTCGACTGAAGAACCATTATTTTATCTGTTGTTAGAGAAAAATTATATGATAGAAAGGGTCCAAGATCGTTTAATTAGAAAGTTGTATAATATGGAATTAAATATCGTTCTATACTATTATATCTATTCTTCCAAAATTTTGATTCGACTGAAGAACCATTATTTTATCTGTTGTTAGAGAAAAATTATATGATAGAAAGGGTCCAAGATCGTTTAATTAGAAAGTTGTATAATATGGAATTAAATATCGTTCTATACTATTATATCTATTCTTCCAAAATTTTGATTCGACTGAAGAACCATTATTTTATCTGTTGTTAGAGAAAAATTATATGATAGAAAGGGTCCAAGATCGTTTAATTAGAAAGTTGTATAATATGGAATTAAATATCGTTCTATACTATTATATCTATTCTTCCAAAATTTTGATTCGACTGAAGAACCATTATTTTATGTTTTAATTGATTTTCTGGCGAAACTATAAATTGTTAAAAATGTGGCTTTGAGATTTGCAGTAAGATTTATCAAAATTTTATTCTGATTTTTGTATTGCTTATTTTTTTAAAATTCGTACCTTATTAGCATAGATTAAGTATATTTTATCATAGCATTTAGAAAATAGTTACGTTTCATGAACAAATTAACGTAAACATAGAGTGCAACACTAACGCATTTGTAATTAAAAAATGAAAAAGTAACGGATTGGCGAAGCGTTATAAATTTCGTTCCTTTAGTGTAATGTTGGGAACACTTGGTATTGTATGAAACACGTTCCAACTTGAGGTTTCTGCTCGGTTTCTCCAGTCTAATCGAAAAATCTTGGGACTATGCTAGTTTATTTCATGTTTACAGGGGTTTTGTGTTAAAAATGGCCAATTATATACGAATTGGTTGAGTCAATCCATATGGAAGCACTTCCGCTGTTTTCTTTTGTTTAAAATTTATAAATATAATTCTGAAATTGTGTGTTTGCTAAAGCGAAAATTGTTTGTGCTGTAACCACTTTCATTTGGTTTTCGATGTCTTTTTGTTTTAGGTACTGCTTTTTATGACTTTTAGGTCTTTGCCCAATAGTGGTTTAAAATATAATCGTGTTTTTGGGACCGGGTGAGATAGATTAGTCACAAACAACAGGCCATGAATTTGAAGATTACTAAATAAGACAATAAAAATGAATAGTGTAATCGTGAATACCTATATGGTTTAGTTGGATCATTAATCTATTAAAATGCTGATATAAACATATTTTGCAAAGTAAGAGGCGGCCTGTATATTAGTTAGTGAGTTTTAGATATAAAAGAAAGCCGTACGGATTTAAGCTCCTTTAAGCTTAAAATCATCTTTGCATAATACCGACATTCCACTCGCACGTATTATTCATAGGGCGAAAATTCTTAGCGTCAATATAATGCTATTTGAGCATGGTTATTTCTTTAACTCACAGAATATGTATTTTAGCAATATTTTCGCATTGGTCTTCAAAAAACGGATGTGAAAAACTAATCACTTAATTCTTTTGTGTGGCGTTGGCGCCGAAGATTAAATATTGGTTCGAACAAAGTTATTATTTTAATTTGGCAGACAAATGTCTGGCTCACATTATACTTTTAGCGAATATTTGTCATACCGTTTTCGTGCGTGGAGTTTGGCTATATCCTGGTAAAGAAAAAACAATACGCACTTGTGCCCTAAATATGTATAAGTTTGAATGCGTTTTAGCCAATTATATTTTTATTGAGACTGAGCAACCAGAGCAGAGTTTTCGCACAAAACTTGTGCCAAAAACATCGGATGGCAAAAAGGGGAGAACCACGCGGAAACTGATCATCCAATACTATAATTTTGCTATTACGCTATTTTCAAAATTTCTATGATCAGAACGTGCCTGGAGGTTTGCAAGACTTACTGAATATGATAAAAAGAATATTATTGGCCTGGTATGAATCAATGTAAGCAAGTACAATAATAGATCAAAAACAAATTTTTTCTTTTCCAAATTTATAATTTTTCTTTTTAAACTTGTGACATAAATTTCTTTCAATTACCCGTGCGAGCAACAAATGCTTATTTTGTTGATGGTATGAAAAAGTCTATAGTTTAGGAACCAAGACTAATTTGCAAGTTTTTTTTTGCTATTTAGGCTTGAAATATTGCGAATTATAGAAAAAGCGACGAATGTTTTTAAGCTTATTATTTATTGTTTGAAGTCTAGAAATTTGTAGCACTTTTGTGTTGAGATTACGCTTTTTATCGCTAATACTTGCAGGTAGTCAGGGAAAATATTTATGAAAATTATTTATTGCGCATCTGAGTGTAACAAAAACAAGGGGCATATTAACTCCAATGCATACATCTATCCATCTTTCTCGCGTTCCTTTTGTCCAGTGAGGAGCCGGTTACACGTTTATTTCCACTAAAACGACCTGGTATTCAAAATTGACAGACATTCGCTTATTACCAAACGATACGTTGACTACTGAATTCCGCTCATTCGCAAGTGTGGTGTTGGGACTTGAGTCTGTCATGAGCTAAATCGCTGCGTCTTAACTAATCGCAGAATAATTTGCCACCATCTGAAATTCTTTATTTTTAAAACGTAATGAATATAGTGTTATGCTATTGCGATTACATGTGTTTGTATTTGAAATCGGTTTCGTGTGCCACGTTGCCCTTTTGTTATGAGCAGAGTTTGCATCCTTTAAGATATCATAGCCTTTTTGCAAAATCATTTTATTTATTTTCTTTGTCAATCATTCGTCGTAAGAATATTTATATAAAACAAAGCCTTCGTTTAGCCACATTTTGACTGCGTTAACAATAAGTTCTAAAACTTTTTGGAACTACTTTATACAAACACTTGAGCTACTCAGCGTTCTTCGTAAAATTTATTATATCTACAACAATATAGGGAATAGTTGTTTGAAATTCAGTTAGCTGATAATTGTGATTATTGCTTTTGCTTTTTCGTTAGGAGATAAAATAATGCGTGACTGTTTTTCTCAAACTATTTGATGATAGCTATTTTATTATTTAAAAATCTTTCAATTCCAACTATGTACAAAATTACTTTAGATAACAAAACAGTCATTTCAATAGCCAATGCCAAATTAAAAGAATTTCCCTCGGGAACGCAATGTGACTGATTACAAAATGGGGTAGTTTCTGTTCGCTAACAGAATGTACCTATTTGCTGTTTTGCCACCATCTCGCTTCACAACGCACAACATGGCAACTCGCATTTCGCATTATTTCGTTACCCTTCCACATTTCAATTTACGAATTATACGTGTGGTTTGCGAGCATCGCATGTCGTGTGTAGCTTTCAAAGCACTAAAAGGCCGTGTTTTTAGTTCGATAACAAAATATAAATTCTGCAGTGCAAATGTCAAACGGTCGCTATCCGGTTAATAGATGATTAGGGCTAATCGTTATTTGGGCCAATATTTTGTTTTTTAACGTGTTGGATGCCTAGGCCGAAACGCCAAATGTGTTCTTTTGCATGTTTATGGATGGTTGATACATCGAACAAGCTATTGCTATCGCTATTGACAGAAGGGGATGGTAGGCGGTGCACCTTAAGTCTAGTCACGCATTACCGCTCCCTCCGAAGACATGCCCTGCCCACCACCGAGCCACCAGCCGAGAAATTCAAATTTGTCAGTCGCCAAGATGGTGAATTCATATTTTGGCAGCATGTTTTGGCTGCCGATGCGGGAAACTCTGAGAAATCATAGCACAAATTGCCATGTAAAAGCTAACTGTCAAAAAACAATTTTTCCGATTATTCTAAATTACTAGAAAGACTACATGCCGATGTGGTTTGCTCCTCATGAGACTGCTGGATAAACTGATGTCATATAACACGCGGCTTAAATTTAATGCTTCAGAAAACTAGTTATATTTGCTTCAAATATCGCTCATGTTGCGACATTCATCAAACTGCGCAGCTGAATTGTAGCGATGTAGGTAATATAAAAGCGATGTATTTTAATTATTACACAGTTTGAGCTCACGGAACGAAATATGACTCCATTAAGCTTATCAATATTTACACTGTCTTTCCATTTTCAATAATTAAAGTTTCTGCTAGATTATTAGCCCGTACTAGTTCGGTTTCTCTGTTGTTGGATGTGACAATTATTCTGGATAAAGACAGTGTTGAATAATTTCATACCATATGCTTTCAAGGTCCGTAAGTTTAAAGGGGGCAAGGCAAGTAGATAGAAAAGGCTGGTTTTACCCCCCCTCCCGGAGGAGGTTGGGTGATGAGTCATGTGTTGGAGATGGTGGATGGATATATGTATATATGTGTAGGTATATATCTCTAGCATACATGTATAAATATGTGAAGTTTATATATATAAAGATATATACAAATAAATACATACACACATAAACATACATATAACTTTAAATTGATCTGCCATAGATGTTGGCTTGCTATACGTATACTTATGTACACAGTAATACATGTATTTAATGTATATATAGCATACATATATGTATATTGCAAGTCTGGTGATAGATACAAACGTTTCGGCAGTACCAAGGGCCATCAGACGGCTATACGCTGCCGTAATATTTTTTCTCATTTTTTATTAAACACAAAAACTAACTTACAATTAACACACAATATTCATCTCATATTTTCATTTACACCCGTTTAGCACCATACTGATGTATCAGTTGATATTTTCGTCGCCGTGCATGAACTGGGTGGCCATAGACGAATGCCGTTATGACTACATTGCCTTCTGTCACCACACATAATATGTAGCCTGGTTCACCAGTCCATCCTCGATAGCCAATGACTTTGTTGAATATTTTGAAGTGCTCCACCCGATTATCTTGTCGCGTGAAGTGATCATCGCCGTTGTACACCGTTTCGTAGATATTTGCCTTGTAAAAGTTGATGAGACGTGAATTACCGCTGGCAGCGTGACCAGTATGACCATGTACAAAGTGTTTACTGACGTGGAGAAACATAGCTTGGATGAATGAAAGTGTAAACTGATTTAATAAATTGAAATACACTGGTATATATAAACATTTCATCCCTGCCAAAGGAATCATCAGATGGCTTTACACCGTATACACGGTATTGGCTACCATATGTTTTT